>PVHY01006503.1:0-74060 GCA_004024945.1 Uropsilus gracilis | reverse complement strand
TGCATTTCTCTTATTGCTAGTGATATTGAGCAATTTTTCATGTGTCTGTTGGCCATTTGTATTTCCTCTTTGGAGAAGTGTCTTTTTAGTTCTTCTCCCCATTTTTTGATTGGGCTTTTTATTTTGCTTTTGTTTAGTTGTGTGAGTTCTTTGTGGATTTTCATTATTAAACCCTTATCACTATTGTGGAGGGCAAAAATTTTTTCCCATTCGGTTGGGCTTTTTTATGCAAAAATTTTAAACAAAATCCTGGCAAACAGAATCCAGTGATGCATTATTCACCATGACCAAGTAGGATTTATCCCAGGGGTACAAGGATGGTTCAACATCCGGAAATCAGTTAATGTAATACACCACACCAACAAAGAGAAAAACAAAAACTACATGATAATATCAATAGATGCAGAGAAATCATTTGACAAAGTCCAGATCCATTTATGATAAAAGCCCTTGAAAAATTAGGGATTAAAGGAACATACCTCAACATAATAAAGGCCATCTATGACAAACCTATGGCAAACATCATCCTAAATGGGGAAAAACTAAAAGCATTCCAGGTGAGATCGGAAACCAGGCAAGGATGCCCACTCTCCCCATTACTCTTTAACATTGTACTGGAAGTTCTAGCTAGGGCAATAAGGCAAGAGAAAGGCATAAAAGGGATACTAATAGGTAAAGAGGAACTGAAGCTATCATTATATGTGGATGACATGATTCTCTCACTGCTAAAAGAGATAGAACAAGATCTAAGGAAATGGAAAGACATTCCCTGCTCATGGATTTGAAGGATAAATATCATCAAAATGGCCATCTTACCAAAGGCAATCTATAGATTCAATGCAATCCCAATAAAAATCCCAATGACATTTTTTAAAGAAATAGAACAAAAATTAATGAAATTCATATGGAATAACAAAAGGCCTCAAATATCAAAAAACCTCCTGACCAGAAAAAAAGAGAATGAAGATATTACAATTCCAAACTTCAAACTATACTACAAAGCCATAATAATTAAAACAGCTTGGTACTGGTACAAAAACAGACAATCAGACCAATGGAACAGAATTGAGTGCCCTGAAATAAAACTCACATATATAGTCAACTAATCTTTGACAAAGGAGTGAAAAACTTATGTTGGAACAAAGATAGCCTCTTCAATAAATGGTGCTGGGAAAATTGGATTAAGACATACAAAAAAATGGAACAAGACTACTCCCTCACACCATGTACAAAAATCAACTCAAAATGGACAACAGACTTAGAGGTCAGACCTGAAACCATAATATACATAGAGGAAAACTTGGGTAAAACCCTCCAGGAATTACAATTCCGAAATCCTTTCTGGAAGCATCCACTGTAACTAGTCTTTAAGCACTGGAGAGTCTTGGGTGCCTTTTATTGCTTCTCAGTTGAGAAAATTCATTGTTTTTGGTAACATGTTAAGTTATAATATAACTAGTGAATGTCATCTTCCAGGTTAAGATCATATTTTCAGTGTTCTTTCAGAAAAAACCCAGAAGCAGTAACATCAAGAATAGTTGAAGATATCTTCCAAGGCCCACTCGAAGTCTCAGTGTCCCGCTGGGTGATATGCTGGAGTACAATCCAGAAACTTGACATGACCCAGATCTTCCCAGGAGGGGGCATGGTGGTTTTAAAAGAGTGGTGTGTGGAATGGAAGGTGTGCAGATTTTCCTGATGTGGAAAGTCAGGATTTTCTTATCCCTGCCATGTGTAACCTTGCTTTTGGGGTATAGAATAAAGCATTCTTAAGGCATTGCTGGGACTATAAATTAGTCCAGTCACTATGAAAAACTGTGTGGAGGACCCTCAAACAAATGGAAATGGAACTATCATTCAACCCAGCAATTGATCTTCTGGGAATCTACACAAAAGAGACCTCAAAGCTTGCACAAAGGGACACCTGTCCTGGACGTTTACTGCAGCACTATTTATATTTTCAAGGACATGGAAACAACCCAAATGTCCCAAAACAGATGACTTATGAAAAAGATATGGTATACACACACACACACACACACACACACACACACACACATACACACTGGAATATTACTCATCAATTAAAAATGACAAATTTGATGAATTTATGATAACATGGATGGACCTAGAAGAAATCATATTAACAGAAACAAGTCAGCAAGAAAAAGATAGAAGTCAAATGGTTTCACCAATGTATGGGACATAGGGAAAATAAGTAAAAAGTCATGAGGAAAAGTCAAAACAACCAAACTGAAGTACACAACTCGGGGGTGAGGAGGCGGGAGAGGGTGGGAATGGTCAGGAAGGGGAGATGGTGGGAAAACCCCAGGGATTACAAAGATGTGAAATATATATATAAATACATTTTTTAATATTTAAAAAAAGAAGGGAAAGTTGTTTAGTCCTCAGCTAGAGGATGATACAGACCATGCAGACATCTGTTAGCATAAAGTTGTGTGTCAGATGAAGATCTAACTGTTCTGTGAGTTATTCCTTAGCCGCAGGAGCCAAATATTATCACTCTCATCACCCCTCTAGAATACACAACCCAAATAGAATAGATACATTTGGAGAAGTACAGGCCCTAGAAGGGAAAAAATAATAAAAAAGATTGAGGAAGAGTAGGGGAGTCAGAGAAGATGGCTGGGAAGTAGGGAAGAACCAAAGATTATTCTCTTGTGATTTCAGCAATATTGGTTATGTGGGACTTTTCTGGAAAACTTAGTCCTAGAATACACCCACTCACACGGAGGAGCAGGAGCAAGCGATTGAATATGAGTTATTTACATTTTCATTTCTTCACCTTTAACCTACTTTCTGATGATACTATGGCTTAGAAAATAGGAAAGAGATGGTGAAAAGAAAGGAGAGGGAGATGGGGAAGGGGAAGTGAAAGGAAGGGAAATTTGACACTGGTGTTCATGCTGCACAAAGATAAAATACATTTTCTACTCCCCCTTTCACTTAGAGAGATTGCTCAAATTGATTCTGATATTCCACTAAGTCCTTAAAGAATGCAAATGTGAGTCCAAAGCTTCTAATTCTTTGTTTTACCAAAGGTTGAATTTTGAGCTTAGATTGCTCTTCTATTTAAGAGTTCGTATTAATAGTCTTTGTAGTGAGAAAGTGAATAAGAATTGGTGAATTCTGTCTGAAAAGCATAGGAAAATGGGGTATGTCTTGAACTTTGTTTTTGAAAAATGTGAAGAGATTTCAAGAGAAACAAAGATTTAAAGAGAAAGAAGCCTCATCTTTGCAATGTGTCAGTCAAGTGGTTCCTAAGAGAAATGGTTAGTTAAGGGAAATAGTTGATTGCTTTCAGGAATGGTGGTCTCTGCTCTTGAGCTATCTGCCATGAAATAAATTCTAAGTCTTATTGAAAATGTGTTTATTATTAATGGCTTATATATGTTTGTGTGGGGTAGTATGTGGGGGGTGGCTAACACATGTGAAACACTCACTACTGGATTGAGAGAGGGAAGGTAATTTTCCCAGTGACCCATCACATGCTTTGAGGCTAGCAAGGTGTCAGCAACATTACCTGGAAGGAAGCATCTGTCTTGTACTGTTAGGGGAGACTCAGCAGTCAAATTCTCTGAAAGCTAAAGCTGAGGCCATGGGAACAATGAGAATATAACAGCAGGTCTTGTGTGAACTTGTTCCACAAGGGAATGAAAGCTAAGTCTTCCTCTCCCTAAATATAAAGGCAGATGGGATGATGGGATGGGGGAGCAGTAAGCTCGATCAGGCTAATATGTGTCTTCGGACAAACCAGATGGCAGATAATTGAGTTATAATTCATCCAATAAGTGTTTATTGAGCACCTGTTACAGGGAAGGCACCACGCCAGGTGCTGGGGATATAAAATCCAATTACACAGAGAGTATCCTCAAGAAGTGTACATCTAGAGAAGAAGACATGCATATGTATGGCTTAACAGTTGCCCAACAGTGAGATGAACTGGAAGATAGCTGTAACATTGATAACAGAAAACAGATATCACTTTTCTATCTCTGTGCTTGGCATTAAGATATACACCTGACATATTCTATGACATTTATCCTTCCCAGCCACTCAGGGTTAAAATCTCTTTTGTATGCCCATCTACAGATAAAGAAATTGAGACAAATAATTTCACTCTTTGTTCTAAGCTCATAATTACATATTTCCTAATTAAAGTATGAATTCTCATGGTCTAATCTCCAAGCTTGTACTTTCCACGGGGTGCTCTGGGAAACTAGGGCAAAGCAATGCTTGTCATTCATGAAGCAAAAGATGAGAGCATATGATCACATCTGATTTGATATTAAAGTCTGAGTGGCAGCTTCATAAAAGATGATGGGGATGGAAGCAGAGAAAGGTGTATATGCAACATACAAATGGGGGGGATATTTGTTAGTGAAGTTGAAAATACTTTGGATAGTTTGAATAGAGTATAAAGTTGAAAGTGTGTGAGGTATTAGGGAAAGAGAGAAATAGAAGGGTTCTAATCATGGAGAGTGTAGTATGCCAAATCAAGGAATATGAAACATAAAGTCTTGACATCCACAAAAGCATCTTAAAGAATAGGCTGATCTAAGCATATTGTGCTGGAAGAGATCAACTTGGCATCCATGAGAGGGATGGCCAAGGGTGAAGAGGAAGGAGCAAGGGAAGAAATCTAGTTGGGAAGGTGATACTCTTATTGGTTTGATTTACTTGTTCATGGCAAAGAAGGAAACTTTAGGAGAAAATGAGAAATCAGACCAAGAGGACAGTTGTTACAGGAGTGATTCACAGTGAGACCCACAGTTCATAAATGCCTTCCAGTCTTTCCTTCTCCATTCCGGGGACCAGATCCGCAAGCTACTAGGAAATTTTAAAGTTGGCTGTCATCCTTGGAACAGACCTTGAGACCTGGTTTACTTCCTAACACATCTCCTTGCTATTCCAACAAACCAATCTTGAGGCCAGGGAAGGAAAATAAGTCCAGGCAACTGCGGTGCCAAGGCTAGAAGCTCATGTTCTGGAGTCAGACTCCTTGCATTTAAACTCTATCTCTACTCCTCTTGCTATTGGTTTACTCCTGGGCCATTTGCTTTTTTTCAAACCTCCCTGTGCTTTAGTTTTTTATCTATAAAATGGGATTTTAATAATAGTGAAAATGATAAACACTAAGCACCCACTTTGCAATGTGGGTGAGAATTTTGTGGAATAAAAAGTAAAGCATATAGAATGTTGCCTGGTCGATGGAAAGACTGAGCAATTATTTTCCAGATAACCACAGGTCTGATTTCTGGGGTTCTTCCTTTCCTGCCAAGAAGGAAAGTAGCTGTCTGAGTTTGAAGCCAAGACCTTTTGGCATAAAGAAACATTTTCCAAGAGTTCTCCAGGCTCTTTAGTTCTGTACAGAGGCTCTGCACTCTCCCTATGGAGGAACAGGAAGCTGTCCTTCAGCCCCCAGTGCACTCACTACTCAGGACAATTTTTTACCACCGATGTATCCCAGGCTCCTGGACAAACTTCACAGAACATCCTTTTCTTATGAAGCTTAATCGTCAGGCTAAATGATTTAAAAAATAGAAAGACAAATGAGAATCTGTCTTCTAGATGTGTCTTGGGCAATGGAGAATTTTTGTTTGTATCATGAAATTCCCTTGCTTTTAGCTAATGAACAGAATCAAAGAGGACCTCTGATCTGAAGCAGCCATGCTATTTTGTGACCTACTGATTTATTGGACAGCCCAGGATTTGCCCTCATGCACCCTTCAGGAAATCTTGGATGAAATGAATCAAACAAAAAGAGTTTGATATGTTGCATGGGGGGGGGGAGAGAATTGAGAGTTTATGTACTACAGCGTATGTCAGTACAGACAAGGAATCCAGAAACCTAAAATGAAAATGCCTTGGTATGATTAAAGTTAGTCAGAGATAGTTGAGGTCTATCTTATTGCTCTACACCAATTGCCAATCTTCTCAAGTAATGTCATTTCTGAAGCTATTCCTGGGGCACCCTAACCCAGTATTCTAGGGGTACCCCAAGTCTCCTCCAACTCAGCCTTGTATCCTTGGGTTGCCCAAATTTATAGAGCCATTATTTCACTAGTGCATGGACAACTCTACTCTGTACTTTCTGCTTTAAGACCCAAATTCTATCAGTAATCATTGACCTTAGTCATTTTTAGTCACAGTTTCATGGAAGCCACCTCACATGAGCCTCATTCTACAACCAGGATGAACAGAATCAAAATCAGAAGTTAAACCCACACCAAGGTAAGCTTGGGTTTTAAATGGTGTCACTCTGTCATCTCTACTTAGATGTCCCTGTCATCTCTACTTACATATCCCTTATGCCTTAAGCAGCGGAAACAGAGGGAGAAATCCTGGCACAGGCTGGCGGAAGTTGCTTCTCCTGAGACTTCTTCTATACCTAAAATATTAACACCAACATACACCAGCTGAAACTAACTAAGAAGCAGCAGACAGAAATATGTTCTAAGCAGTATCTAAGTTTCAGAAGCTCCAGGAAAAAGCCATTCCATGAAAATGGCTCTATGTTCCATCAGATGAGATCTGAACCTCACTAGAAGTTACTCTAACTGCCCTCTGCAATTCATTCAAATTCCAGTGTTCTTCAGGATCCCTATGTGCTTCTAAGATCACCAGTCACCTTTAATATCTACTTCCCTTCTCTCCACATCCACAACCGCACTTGTTCTTGCCTGTTTTTTTTTTTTTTTTTTTTGATATGAGCCATTCTTACCAGTGTACTACACTGCTGGTGGGAATGCAAACTGGTCAAGTCACTATGGAAAACTGTGTGGAGGACTCTTAAACTACCGAAAAGGGAACTCCCATTTGATCCAGCAATCCCACTGCTAGGAATCTACATAAAGGTGACAAGAACTCTAACTCAAAAAGACACCTGTACCTGGATGCTTATTGCAGCACTATTTCCAATAGCCAGGACATGGAAGCCAACCAAACACCCAAAATAGACGAATGGTCCAGAAAGCTGTGGTATATTTACATAATGGAGTACTAGTCATCACTCAAAAAAGACAAACATGTCATTCACATCAACATGTATGAAGGTAGAAGAATCATGCTAGTAGAAATAAGTCAGAAAGAAAAAAGAGAAATACTGAATTTCTCTTAATATTGAATTTCTCATATAATATCACTTATATGAGCGATAACGAGAAAACAAACAAAGAAAAGAAAAATGTAAAACTAATTTTCAGCAAAATTGAAGCATAGAGTATGAGAGGGGAGAGGGATGTGGGAGTGGAGGGGCACAAAAGACTACGATGATGGTTCACAGGTGGTAAGGTGGTGGGCGAACCCCAGGGTAGATAATGACATAAAACTAAACAAATTAAAAAAAACAAACTATTATCTTAATTCACATATATATTGTAAAGCAATGCTACCTTGATAAAAAACAAATAGTTTCTTTTCCAAAAAATTTAAAATAGTATCTACTTCCATAAACAGGGAAATGCAAATCAAAACCACAATGAGATAGCATCTTACACCAGTAAGAATGGCCCATATCAAAAGAATAGGCAATAAGTGCTGGTGTGAATGCAGAGAGAGGAGGAGAAGGGTAAAATTGAAGGAGGGATGGGCACAAGAAATTAAGATGATGATTCATGGGAGACACAGTCATGGGAGAATCCTGGGGAATAGAGTGATGTAAAATATGTATGTTTGTGTAAAATAATATCTGCTTCCTGAATGTGAATTAGCCCAGAAAGTCATAAAGATCACTACTTATCACTACCTAACCCTTTATTGACACTGCCCCCACTATCTGTACTACACTGTGATTTTCCTCTGGCCGTCACAATTCTGTTCAGTTGGGAAGGGTCACCTCATTAAGCCTGGCAAAGACTGTTCCATCCTTAAGCTGCCATCAATATGGCTATTCACAGATTTTCCAGGCTCCCTGCACCTGACTTAGTTTATACAGCTAATGTCACATTCCAGCTCTGAGAAGTCCTTTCAGTTTCTCCACAGCAGTATCTACCTTTTCACTGACTGTCACGTTCAAAAGAAACACTGTAAATATGAGCATACCGACAAGTCAGAGGCAAGAACTTGCACTTTGAATACTTGCTTTGAAAACTTTTCCAGATAACCTTACTCGAAAGGTTGTTATAATCAACTAACTAAAGATACATAAAAATGATATCCATGACATCTATGCATATCACTAGTTTCTACTGAGAACTAGAGTATGAACGAAAAAATGAAGCAAAGCAAAAGAACAACACAAAGAAAGTTACCGGTAGCTGTCAGTCTTGTAGCCTCTTTTTCACTTTACACAATAGTCTTTAAAAGCTGTAGTATTTTAGGAAATATATGTTTTTATTTTATAACATTTTCACTTTACAAAATAGCATTATTTTCCTAAGGTTGTCAAAATAATCACTAGCATATATACTTTTATCCAGCTTTATTGAGGTATTGCCAACTAATAAAAATTGTATAACTCTAAGGTGTGTACTAGGATGTTTGATATGTATGTGATTATCCTAATCAAGCTCATTAATGTATCCATCACCTTACAGAGTCAGAATGTTTTCATAGTGAGGCTAGGTAAGATATACTCTCTTAGCAAATTTCAAGTGTGCAATACAATATTATAACTATAGTCACAAGAGCACCCATTAGCTCATAGAACTTATTCACCTTGTGTACCTGAAACTTTGTACCCTTTGGCCCCCTCCTCCATTCCCTATGTCTCTGAGCACCTGGTAGCCACCTTCTATTCTATACCTCTATGCATTGGACATTTTTAGATTGTACATGTAAATGAGGTAACCAGTATTCATCTTTTAGTGCCTGACTTATTTCGCTTAGGATAACAGGTTCATTCACATTATTGCAAATTACAAAGTATCAGAATCAGTATTACTTTTTTTCAATGTTGAACAACCTTATCTTGTGTGTTTATATATCACTTTTTCTTTATCTCTTAATGGATGTTTAGGTTGTTTCCTGGACTGTTGTGAATAATGTTGTATTGAATGTGCTAATATGTATATCTCCTGAAGACGCTGATTTTTATTTCCTTTGTTTACATACCCAGAAGCAGGAGACACACTGAATTTTTAAGTTATTTAAAAGCAGGATGTGCAATCCATTCAGTACAATTTAAAACATTTCATTATTATTATGTTGTTGTTGTTATTCTTTCAACAAGTATTGAGGACCCAGCTTCTAGTATAGATGAAAATGTCCCTGCTTCTTGAGAAACTCAACAGCCTAACTGAATGACATGACAACAAACTCTCCATGATTAACTAGAATATGAGCTTATTAAGACTGAATTTCACAGATGAAACTGAAAAGTTCTGTATTCACATAAGGCAGTCAGAGCGACAGTCACATAATTTGTACTTACAAGAGCAAGAAGGCAATCTCTAGATCATTAAGGACATTCCCGGAAGAAAGAATAGCAGAAAAAAAGATATGGAGAAGAAAAAGAGGCTAAGCCATTGTAGCCAGGCATGGTGGCTTGTGCCTGTAAGCTTCAGCCTATGAAGTGGTCAGGGCTAAGGATCACAGTTCAAGTCTCACCTGGGGCCCGTAGCGAGACCTAGTTCCAAAAAATTACAGCTGGCATGGTGGTGTGCACCTGTAATCCCAGCTACCTGGGAAGCTGAGGCTGGGGATTGCTTGAGTCTGTGGTACCCTGGGCAACGAGAGCCTGCGGTTCCATGGGCAAAAATAGAGAGACCTAGTCTCAATCAATCAATCAATCAAACAATCAATTAATTAATTAATTAAGCTAAGCCATTGTAATAGAGACTAAAATATAGGGTGACTCAAACAAGACAGCAGTGTATTTATTTCTCTGTCCAGATGTAGGGTAGCAGTCTGGAGCCAGCAGAGAGCCCTGCACCATGAGGTCAGCTGGTTTTCAGATTGCTTCTTTCTTTGTTTGTCATTTGCCAACAATCACCAGCACTAGGGTTGTGCTCCAATCCATTGGGAAGGAGGAAAAGGAATGGAAAATAATCAATTTCTTCTTTACATGACATGATCTACAAGTTGTACACATCCATCCACTCCCATTTTCACATCCCAATTGCTGAACTTAATCAGATTGAATTTCAAGGAAGTCTGGGAAATGTGGTTTCTCTGGGTCACCACAGCCAGCTCACACTCAATTTTATTATGGAAAGGGGAAAGGAAGTAAGAATAGTCAAAGGAAGTATCTGGAAACCAAAAGATGAAGCGATATATTAGAGTACATAGAATGATCCAAGGAAGAGAGCATTGTATATTATTATTATTATGTATTACTAATATACTCATATAATATAATTAACATTATTGTTAATATATTAATGTAACCATTATTAATGATATTTAATTATATACAGGGAGAGGCAATTTTGAGACTCAGTTGCAATGTTTGAGGATTTCTATGTAACTCTTTTCTGATGTTATGGAGGAATGGTAGAAAATGAAGTTTTCTAAGAATTTCTCCTCTTAGGAAAAGAAAACTTAGTATAAATGCCAAACAGGAGATAGTAGACTATGCTGAAAGGTATTGCTATGGAACTTAAAAGTGAGTACAGCAGCCTACTAGTTATTAGTGTTATTAGTATCTTCAGAAATAGATACAACATTTTAGTATTATGTCAGTATAGTATTAGCTTCTGATACAATGGCTTCATGACATCTAAGAAATCTTCATACCAGAGGTCTAGTCAGGGTTATGTGTTAAGGACGAGTGGCATAGAGACTGCTCACACTTTGCTATTGTATTACACTCTATCAAAGTAAATGGTCAAACAACAGTTCAGATTAGGATGATGTAAGTGAACTCCTTTGAAGCAAAGAGAAGTGTCACCTCAGTGAAAAGAATCAAATCAAAGGGGTGTGTCATGTGACATGCTTTGTGATCAGTTGTTAAAAACAAGGCATCTAATTAATTATAGTGAACAGATTCTGCGTTTCATTTCAAACATACGTTTGGTGAAATTGTGCTGAGAAAGCTATGTGATGAAGTTGTAGAAGAGAAAGACAAAATCTGGAGGAGAATGGAACATGATACATATAATGAGTGTGCCATCTAATTTACTGTTTTCATGGTGCAACATACATCTTCAACTTACCCCAGGTTGCACTGAGGTTTAAGCTGATCATTTAAAGATAAACAATTCAGCTCCCTCCAGAGAACTACAGTTATGGTCCAACAAAGGCAATTACCAGTTCAGAAATATCTAGAGGCTTTCTGTTTGTTTGTTTCATAAGAGCATCACTTCTGGAGTTTCCTGGTAACTGCGTGGTGCCTCCTTACAAGACTTTAGTAAGAAAACAGGGGTGCAGGCTGATAGGGTCTCTGTGCAGGTGCATCTCCGCAGTCAGAGTAACAGCCTCTGGATGGCCACAGACATTGTCCATACATTGGGGTACTCCAGAATGAAGTGAATACTTTCCTATCTCCTCCTGTTAAGTTAGAACCTACTGGAATTTTAGCAGGTCACATCGTGATGCATACTAGTGACAGATATTTAGCTCCATATCCATAAGACCAGCTGCTCCATGGTGACCCCACTTTGGCAAGCTCCGCTGGCAGCTGGTTAAATGTGTTGCTCTTGGCAAGTTCCTACCAGCTGTTCCCACCTGTGGTCATGAGAGGCTCTGTCAATTATGCTTATTAGATCTGAGGGATAATTCAACCTGTTATAAAGAGCCTCATGTCTGGTTGTGGATATGCGTGCATCTTAGAGAATTTCCCTTTGGTGTGTGATAGCTGTACACGTGTTTTTCATTTCCCTTCCCTTATACTCATACAACCAAATGGCGCTTGATCAAGAAACTAATTACCTGGGAAACTTCTATTGCAGAGTAGCATCAGACACCATAAGATACCAGAGCTTGATCTTCCACCAAGATGCACCCCTGCTCACACTTGTTAATTCAAGAACCTATTCACTTCCTCACTTCTTACCTTTTTCCTCTGTATATCAGTTTAAGCTCTATAACATCTGAAAGAGTTCCATATGGCATGGAGCATGAAATACTCTGAGAAGTCACCTTATTAATTAGAATTTCACATCATAGGATCATAAAAATCGGAAGTGTAGAAAAGCTTCAGCATGAGATCATTTTTGTCCATATTTCCTCTTTCTGCAATCTGCCCAAATGGGATTATTTCCTACTGTATTGACTCATTCTTTGTCCATTTAAACAGGAAATAGATTAAATATGGCGCTTTCTCTCTGGTCCATCCTGTGTTATCACAAAAGGTCCCAAAGTAATTGACACTACCTTCCTTGAACCTGCATGATGAATCCTCACTCAGTGGCCTTTCTGCTATAAATACAGGACCTGTCCCAGCTGACATGCTTGTATTATTGGACAGACTTTAATCTCAGCATTATACAGGCCCACATTTTTCCTCCGCCAAACACTATTTGCAGTTCTGTCCCAGATGTAACAACCTAATCAAAACAGAATTTCATAGAGCCCTAACAGAGGATTGGTTTCTAGGGGACTGTGCAACAGGTACTTGTATGTTTACTGCCTTTTCTTATGAAACTTGATACAATGCAATTGACAGATTGAATTTTGAATACTGGGACTCGACTCATAAGTGATGAATTGTAAATAAGATTCAACATCAGGCAAAAACATTCTCAAATACACATGATGCCACCATTTCAACTATAACATCACTGATGGCAAATTAACACAGCATATTTCTACCTTTTTGACATTATCTTTCTCATGGATCCATATTATCAACTTAAGCGAATCCCTGACAATGAATGCTGCTATGTTTAGGGTGGGAGAAGAGAAACCAGTAAATGGTGATGGAAAGTCTTTCAGAGCACTCTGCCACCCAGATGGTTAAAAGGTGTAACAAATTAAAGAATCAATTAAAAATGGCAGAAATCTAGAAGTCTTGAGCTGAAAGAGCTTTTGGAAGCCACCTACTTAGAAAACATGCATTGGGAACCTGATTTATAATTAGAAAAAATGATGTTGCTGGAAAGTTAAAGACAAAAGAAAGAAATACAGAGATTGCAATCCTTAACCTGTCACCCACCCTCCAGTGGTATGAATGCATGTACATATCTTGGCTCTTTTAAGGTTCATTTATCCTCGTTTGTCAAATCAGGGTTTACAAGATGTACCTTTAGTCCTTACCTTTTAAGATAATGTTTTCAATAATCAAGATTAGCATTGCAATTGAGATTTTTAAGTTATAAAATCCTTAAGTAAAAGTAAGGTATTAGCATCCCTTCTAGCATCAGTATCTAATCCAACTTCTTCACTTTTAATTGCAGAAACTGAGGCTCAGTATTACTAGAACATTCAGTCAAGGCACCAGATGGTGCATACTAATGCGAAGCTAGTAACCAAAGTCTGTCATTGCCCGCTGGGTACACTTCCTTTTATATCGCACAGAATATTTGCAAAATTCAAATTTGCTTGAAGACAAATGGAAGGCAAAAATGTGACATATTCTTCCAAGGAAAACTCCAAACCTCGCTTACATACCCTGCTACCTGAACCATCTTAGCCCTTCCATAATATATTACACTTGCAAACTGGGATATAACAATTAGTTAATTGAATCTTTGTAGCAGATGGTGGAAGTTTATGAATTGAATCAATTAATGAATAAATAAAAAATAAACTGTTGCCCTCATTAGTGTCCCTAAAAAAAAATATGTAAATAGCATACATTTATTTTCATAGTTCACAGATGGAGGCTTTGAGGCCCAGAGAGGTTCCATTTGCTTCTGGGTAGGTGAGTAATAGACAGTCTAAAAAGTAATTTCAACAGGCTATCATGAGAGCTCTTTTTTTCCGTCCTTGCTTTTTCTTGCTTATCCAGAACAAAACTTCGCAGAGACTGTTTACAATCTATTCTTCCTGTACCCTTATCTACTATTTCGAAACTCGATCTGGCCTTGGCATTAGACAACAAGTTGCACAAGTTCTGAGTAACCTGGACATCAGTCAAGACTCTGTCTTTCCACACCCAAGAAGGCCAGAGACAAAGAGGGACTAGAGGCCTTGGGACAAGTGCCTGAGAGGAAACAATGGAATCTTCCATGTGTAAAGTATTAGTAAGAGTCCAGATGCTCTGTTTCTGGTAGAGTTTCTGTCTAGAAGGATAAGGAGGGAGACTGATGAATTGTCCACAGTCTGGCATTTCTGACAATCTTAACATCTGAAGCAGTTTTGCTCCATCCAAGAGTAGCCCTGGAACACTCTCACTACCATGCTGCCCCTTTGGTCACCTTGGTGGGATTTGGTGGAAGCTTGATGTAGAATCAGAACTTCCAAAACGTTTTCTGAGGCAGCCTCATGCTATGCCGCATCTATTCATGGTTAGCACCACATTAAGATGTCATTTCATGCCATCAATATTTTATTTATAAACACTTATAAATATTTATTACGAATGACTATTTAAATAGCAGTTCATGAAAAAACAAATCTATTACATTAGCACAAAACATCTTCAGATACTTAATTATAGGAATATTTAGACAAACCATTAAAAATTCATGCCAACTTTCTTGAGAAGTATGGGGCAAGCCTAGCTAGTCTTCCCCATTTAGCTGAGAGGGTGCGTATGGCAGGATGACACAAAAAACAAGAGGAAATTCCATCCCAGTTCCCCTTTGTAGAAGTTGGACAGATTTTGCCTTCATGTAGGACAGATTCTGCCTTCAAAGCATCTTTTTTATTTTAGAAAAAAAGCTTTTGCTAAAAATTGGACTCATTCTGGACAAATGTCTCTGGCATACTTGGAATCAAAATATGTCATCTGTCTAAATGTATCTGATTAAGCATCTTCAGCTTCTTCAGCTATTTTAATCAGTTCCCAAACAGGCAATCAGCAATCCTATTTTTCAGGCAGAAAGAAAAATGGTTATTGCCTGCATTGATCTGTTGCATAGTGCATACTTCTCCCTATTCCCTTCTGAAAATATAATTAAAAATACTCTATTTTGATACGTTGGCTCGCCTAAGTACAAAAGGCTAAGTGTTCATTTTCCTTCCCATAGCTTTTAAGTTTAAAGGAAAAGTAAGTAAATGAGTTTGAATCACCTTAACTAGCTGTAATTTACTTCTCTTGAGAAGCATTGCAGTAGCCATACATCACATATTTTCTCCCCAATTATTATTGAACTTTATTTAGCTCTTTTTGTGTATTTGCAGTATAACTATAGCTATTGCACAAACACTCTCTCAGAGGAGCAGATATTTGAAACTTTAAAAGTACAATGACCAATTTGATAGGAAAGTTGCAGTTCCCCCTTATAGTTCCAAGAATTGCTCTTTAGAACATTCTGTTGTCACAACATGTCTTTCAGTTATGCTTACTTTAATTGCTCTTGGCTTTTGGTATGAAGCAAGTTCACTTTACAACATGACCAAGTGATTTGAAATAGCACTGTCATCCATAAGGGTCATCTCGTGAATTTTAAGACCATCCACTCCCTCTGCTGCTTTTAATGGCCTGGAATATCTTTACAAATGGGTATGATTACTTGGAGAATATCATGGAATATAAAAAAAAATGGACTGGATATTTCATGTAATCAAATCAAGATAAAGATGGGCAAACACTCTGGAAGAGGAATGAGAAATTGAGGAGGACCTGCTGCTATCTGATGGGCACAGCTTTGAAATAAAATCCTAATAACCTGAGGAAATCATTTTAAAGACGTTCACAAAAACTCAGACATACTAGAACAACTAGTTCTTCCCTTGGCTTTTTTTTTATTCCAAAGCTACAGTAAACAATCTTGAGCGCACTTAAAATGTTGACAACATTGTTTTGAAATATTTGCCATTAGGTCCTACACCGATGAATTATCTGCTGGAAATTAGTGATAAGACGTTATTAAAAAGCGCAACTTACATTTGTTTCATTCCAATGAGCCACTTGTAAACTGGTTACAAATGCAAAGGAGAACCGCTTTTCCAGTTTCCTTTTATATACAAGGAAAACCTTGCTCCAGTATTGTTGTGTTTTACCCCAGAACATAAACTACTGTAATTCTCAAAGCAATGAGACCCATCAGTGTCTTCTGCAAATATCTAGCCATCATCCCACGAAGACTGTGATGTTTTGTTTATTTGTTTGGGGGGCTGCCCTTTTATTTCAGAAGCAGTGGCTATTTTTGGAATTCAACTTTTTATTCCCCCTTTAATCACACCCAGAATGCAATGCTTGTAAACTGTACCAATGTGTCACCTATCCTCTATTTATTACATCTTATGCTTTAAATATCACCTCTGACAAACAAAAGAAAAGCAAATGTCCCTAAATTTCCTGAAGGGCTGAAACATCAAGCCCGGATTATTATTGTTTATGTCTCAGCTTTAGCAGCTCCAGTGTCTCTATGGTCTGCTGTGTGCCGGGCTGGCAATGATGGATGGCCATTACGGCAGCTTATTGGAAATGGCTTGATTTATAACCTGTTCTCCTGCCTCAGTCTAATGGCTTCATTTCTTTCCTCCAGTGCGTGATGCCACAGCCAAGGTCATTGCGCCAATGGCCTTTTGTTGTTAGTCTGCTGATGACCAGTGTGCTCAGGAGTCAGCATGGGGAGGGATGTGGGCGGGGGGTGGGGGGTGGACTGGGATACAGGATAGGGGAAGGTAGGAAGGGGGAGGGGAAGCCCCAACCTTTACATTTTAATTTTTTTTCATCTCAGTCCCTGATAACTGCAGTAGAACAGTAGATTAAATGCTGTCTCCTATTTGCTTCCCGTGCTTGCCAGACAAGGAGCTGCTTTATGATCCTCAGTGGGGAAGTCTATTACTCACCTCTACTTTAAATGACCAACATCAAATATATACAGCTCCCATTAAAGCTGAGATCAATAAAAATGCCATTAAGATAGTAAAAGTTGCTGATATTAGTGAAGCCCCCAAACAAAATATTTGATTTTCTTTCAGGTTGTTAGTGAGATGGAATACGAACATATAAGTGAAAGGAGAACCGGCCATGCCTATGGTCAATAATTTATCTCAGAGATTCATTCAGCCTCTCACCCAATATTTCCCTCCTGTCTATTGATTCCTCATCATTATTTGTCATAAGCTGTCCTAACTCAAGGAGAAAATATGCCCTGCTGGTCCAAGGGGAGTCATACCTGGAGAAATAGAAAGGAATTTCATTAAAAGCAAGAAAGGACTGCTACGGTTTTGAGAAACTCCAAGAGCAAGTTGCCAAGACTTTTGTTAGACTCTTAAAGCAAGTGGTGAGATGTCAGATGTATCAGACACGGCTCCAAAACCGACACCAAGGCTGGTCTGACAGCGGGACAAGGAAAATCAAGTCCTCCTCATGTGATTTCTGCTACTGGAAAGTCTGTGTTGTACATGTGCTCGTCTGTGCATACACAGATATGTATATACAAATACATGTGTGCGAGTGTGTGAATGCTTTTCCTGTCATATTTTACCTATTGCTGAACTCTTAGGTGTACTAAAGCCAGTGGTTTTAGATATTCAATAATTAAAAGTCCTTAAAATTGTGCCACTGTCATTAAGTCACACTGCAACCCTGAAGGTGAAAGCATGACTTAGGAAATAGAATTAATATTTTAAAGCATAACTATTTGCTTATGGTACTTTTAAACAAGTGGACTCTATTTTGTTTTAAGGGGCTGCCTGTTTGTGATATGGTATTCAATGAAAATCTTTAAAATTGGTTTTGAACAATGGTTAGAAATCTTGTTTTATGCACTTACAAAACTCAATTTAGAGCATGTTTCCAAGTTATATTTACTTAGAGTTGACAAATTAGCCCCCAACAGATAATGTCATTTACATTTTCTGAAATCTAACATCAGTTTAGGCTGCACAGAAATTCACAGCATTTCAAAACTGAAAGGAACTTATAGAAATATCTTATCCTAGTCTCTACATCCTCACCAACTCTTGTGATGTTCTGGTTGTTTTATTGTTTGTTTTGTTGTGTTTTGTATTTCACAGTAGTCACCTTAATGGATGCAAGGTAGTATCTCTTAGTTTTGAATTATACTTCCAAAATGATTAGAGGTTAAGCATTTTTTCATGTGTTTGTTGGTCATTTGCATATCTTCTTTGGAGAAATATCTCCTCAAATCTTTTGCTCAGTTTTAATTAGGTTATTTGTTATTTTGTTGCTGAGTTATAGGAATTCTTATATATTCTAGTTATTAAGCCCTTATTGGGTATATGATTTGCAACTACTACCTTCCATATCAGATACTGTCTTTTCATTCTCCAAATAGTATCCTCTGATGCACAGAAGTTTTTCAAGTTTGATGTAATCTTATTTGTCTAATTTCTCTTTTGTTGTTTGTGCTTTTGAAATCATTGTCACCTCCAATGCCATAAAGCTTTACACTTATTTTTCTTCTAAAAGTTTATAGCTTTGTGTCTCACATTTAGAGTTTGGGGTTACTTTCTCACATATGGTATAAGATAACAATTCAATCTTTTTCTTTTTTGCCTGGATACTTAATTTTGTCTGCACCATTTGTTTAAAAGATTGTCCTCTCTTGTTAACACCATTATCAGCAACACTTATTTCCTTATTCCTGATCTCATACCGCTTAGTCCTTTCTTTCCTAAAATAAAGCATTTATTTTTCTTTTCCACAGATTTGCATTCATCTGAATTGCCCAGTTTCTCTGTAATGAGGTTGACTATGCTTATAAATATCTTCATTGATACTTTGTTTTGTAGGAAGTGAGAAAAAGTAGGTAGAACATTATTGGTGAATTGATGAGAATTTTGTAATAAAATATTCAAGACATTGGCAGTTCTTTTCTTTAAATTACTGAATATCTGATTTACTGATTTAAAACTCAGCTTTTTGGATGTGAGGTAGTTCTGCTTCTCCTAAATCCCGGAAATGTTGAATGGGATTTAGAAATGGGGAGAGAGCTGTCTTTTCTTCAGTTCAACATGGTAGCCATGGCACCCTCCTATCCAAGAGAATTATGGGAAAAGCACCTTCTGACTTTATACCCAACTTACCCATGGGGCTGGTTCCTACTTTGGAACATGAATAAGAGTAGTTGAGATTTACAGAGGGTGCATTGTGAGCCAGCTGTTGTCATAATCTTGAGATAATTGTATTGTGAATGCTATTTTATAGCTATTAAACAGAGACAAAGAGAATTGTGTGGAACAAAACTGAAAGGTTACACAGTTGATAGGCTGGGATTATCACTAGGCATAATGACTTCAGGGACCAGGCTATTCACCATTGCACTTCATTTCCTTCCAAGAAAGAAGGTCTAACAATCCTGTATCTTACAGGTAGAACTACTGGAGGTGGAGGTCTATATTCCACTCCTCACAAAACATCTCTGCTTTTCCACCTAGGTAAAGGTGGGAGCAGTATCTTCCCACTCATGCTCTCCTAATCCTCAGCTCTCTCTTTCCCTTCTCCTGTGTAACATTCTGGGCTTAGTAGAAAACCAGAATGGGAAGGAGTTTTCTTTGAGCAACTTCTGCTCTCTGCCAGCAACTCAGATCCGCCCCCCCAACCCCAGGTCAGTGGAGCAGAAAGACCTGGCTAGCTTCTTGGATGGGAGCAAAGGAGAACAGCCAGAGTTGAGCCTCAAGTGAGCAACTCCAAGCATTTTCCCGCCAGCTTGTGATAAATCCTTCACACTGAGGACCTTTGCCAACATCCCACCAGAACTAGGACTGGTCCCTTGTGTTTGTTTATTCATAAAAGACAACATATAATTCTTCTCAGTCAGAGACTTCTCCTTGAGGTCTTCCATGGAATGGGCAGCACTGGAGTTTTCCCATGGTTCCCATGTGGGAGCAGGAGGCCTGGCTGAATCGGGTTGGAGAGTAGACTCCAGTCTACCGGGGGTGGTTGGGGTCTGCCATGTGTCACCAGGACACTCATCATCAGCGCAAGTGCTGCCTGTGCTCAGCCTACCGTATGCTTTTCCCTGGCTCTTGTGAAATACAGACACATGTGGACTGAAGGTAAATAGCAGGCAGGCTCCAAATGACACCACGGAGTCAGGAGATGAATGTCTGAAGGCTTGAGAAATAGGGTTGTCAAGGCCAAAACAAGCTTGACTTCTGTTTTCCTTGTCCTTTCTCCATATCCCTCTCCATCAATCACCCCCACATTCATCAAACTGGTTAAAAAATGCCCCCAGAAAATAAAGCTAAATACTTAACTCTAAATAGTTAACAGAGCATAGATTAAATACAAATAAATATGTTTCAAACAAAAATCATTGGTCAGGCTTGGTTGGCTGGGAGGATTTTCACAAATTTGCTCTTGAGGCTATCAGTGTGGGCAAAGAAAAATTTTAGAAGCAAATGCAGAGCATAGATTGAGATGGATTTTCTAAGTCTTTGCTTGCCAGCTTACCGAGGACAATGACATATCTTGTGAGTTGCTGCTGAAGGCAAGCTTGATGAGGTAATGCACACATTTAATTAATGGGCCTATAATGAATAAAGCATTGGCACTGGTAGGCTGCAGGGAAAATGGGTTTGAAATAACAAGTGCACACAGTTACTACACTGGGATTATAAGAATTAGATGGAACACGTTTGGGGAGCATAAAGGCAATTACCACTGATGCAATCACATGGAAAAAAATATAGCTCAACAAAAGTCCATTTTGAGAGACACAGAACCCCAAAGATCCAACAACCCATCCAATAAAATCCAAAAGTCCTGAACAAATAACAGGTGATAACTGTCCTTATAGGATCTGCACTCAGGTGTAGTTTTCTCCTCTACCTGGAACTGTGTGCAATTGAGAAAAAAAGGGTGGTGTTTGACAGCACCTTCCAAGCCCAAACTACTACCTTTCATACAAGCTTGCTATAATGAGTGAGGTCTAATGACCAGTTTTTTGTTCTTTCTGGTCAGCAAACCCATGAAAGCTGTCTTGACGTAAAGCATGTTCACAATATCTGGGTTCTAGGCAAATGTCAACTTCTTTATCCTCACAGTACCTGTAGCATAAAAGTATCTGAGACCTTCAGAAGTTGGTCACTAAGTCTGAAATAGACTGGCAAGCTGGTTCAGGGATCTTGTTAAACACTGAGTGAGGATTGGTTGATAAAATAACCTCCTGGGTGTGATGGCTACACTTCCCCCATTCCATGGAAATTATATTAAAGAGGATTTCACAGCTATGGGTCTCTCTGAAGGGAGTAGAGAACATATTAAGTCTCCCAGAGATCTTGGCCCTGGAAATGAAGATTCTTTCACTTAAAGGAGCAACAAAAAACCTGAGGCTACAGGGAGTCCTATCCTGAGCCAGTTATAGGAATCTGGACGTTCTAGATGGCTATCACTCTGTGACATATGGTGAGCAGAGAGTTCAGACATGATAGACAAAACTCATAGCCCAACTTTTATCTCCAATGGCTGCCTGAACGTGGGCAAATACTTCTGCTAAGTTTCAGTGTCCTCTTTTGTCAAAGGAGACTACCAGGTGTGTTTCCTTTAAGATAACAGTTCTCAGTTGAAGCAATTTTGTCCTCCAAAGAACACCTGGCAAATCCTGGACACATTTTTGGTTGTCAAAGCTGAGGTGGAGGGTGGGACACGTTACCGCCATCTAGCTGGTAGAGGTTAGGGCTACCGCTAACCGTCAGGCTGGACAGCCCCACAATGAGGATGATCAGGCCCCAATGTCAATAATGTTAAGGCTGAGGAAGCTTGCCCCCAGGTTGTTTTTGAGAATTCAATACAATAACCCATATAGAAATGGTTAAGAGTGTATCATCATAGTAAGTCCTGTATTATTAATATTACTATTATTGTTTTTATTATTGGCTTACTTTCCTAAGACATTATTGTCTACCTATCAGTAAATCAAATTAAATGCACTACTGAGAGGTAGATATTACAGTTAATTTATATGTGCATATATATAAATAAATGAAATTTGTGGACATTAAGAATTATAAATAAATGGCTCTCTAAATTCATGGCTTGCTGTGCATACTCTCATTTGAAGATACTCTTTGAAGAAGCAAAATGCTCTTCATCCTGTGAATGTCCTAACACAAGGTTTCTCGCTGCATTCCAAAGCCTTCCTCAGTCCTAGAGCTGATTTCAGGCATAAGTGGCAAAATACACCAGCAGCTGAAGTCACAGCACTTTCACTTCTTCACTCTGTTCTCTGGGTACTCCACAGGGAAGAAAGAGATGCCCCCCTTCACTAGGCCCAGTTTACCTGGCCTATTTCATGGCTGGACAAACATCATCTCCTCAGCCTCTTTTCTATCCTTGACTGAACTACAAGTGTCCAACAGTGTGACATGAAAGTGCAGTGTTTATAAAGAGGAGTACAACCTAGACAGGTGACATCTAGCCCATGAGGCCTATACCAGAGCAGGGAGTCTTCACAGATATGGGAAATACCATTGTTGATGGGCCTTTTCTAAGGGTCTGCTGCCTCTGAGATGTCATACCCAGGCGGGGATAAAGTCTAGTGTCCAGAAAGAGGTACTGTTAGGCCAGTGAGCTTTGCTATTGAGAGCATTTCTGCAGAGCCAACGGCCCCTTATTATCTTTTTTGCCCCTTTGACAAAGGTCTCAATGCCAACAGATCTCTTCATGTTCAGAAAGCACCAATATTAAGAGAGGCATTTGCGTGAAGGTCCTGGTCCTAGTTGCTTTTCCAGTCACTGGTGATGCCCGAATTGTAGCCACCAGCTTCTGCATACTCTGAGTGCTCTGAAGACAGTGTGTTGCTTTTGTGGGGTGCTGTTCTATGGTGCTACTGCTCCCCCAAATGTCCTGCTTCATTATTGTGTAAATCGTCTGAGTCCAGAGTTCAGATGTTATGGGTACATGTCTGCTAAGTGGAGACTGTCTTTTTGAGGTTCTTCCCAGCCTTTCAGCAGTTCATAAGACAGAAAACTTGATATTTTTTAAATTGCAGTAACATTGCATTTTAACATTATGTAAGCTTGGGGGGTGTGTCATTAAAAATTAATAGCTGCATGTACTACGTTAAGGTCACCTCTAAAAGTCCATTTCTGTCCTTCACCATAGTATTGTCTCCTTGTCCTACTTTACCTGTGTGACTTCCTCTTTTTCTCCTAGTAACCAATAATTGGTCTCACTGCTCAAAATTTATTTTTGTTTTGTTTAGTTTATCTGTTTGCTTTCACTCTATACCACATATATGAAATCACAAGGTGTTTTGCTTCTCTATCTGATATTTCACTAAGTGTAATATCTTTTAGACCCATCCATGCTGTTACAAATGGTAGGATTTCTTCTATTTTAAATAGCTAAGGAAGCCAGGCACGGTGGTGTGTACCTGTAAAATTCAGCTAATGAAGCGGCTGGGGCTAGGGATGGCGGTTCGAGTCCCGCTCGTGGTAACATAGCGAGACCTAGTCCCAAAAAATAGTTGGGCGTGGTGGCGCATGCCTGTAACCCCCCTACCTGGGAAGCTCAGGTTGGGGATTGCTTGAGTCCATGGTACCCCAGGAAATGTGAGCATTCAGTTCCATGGGCAAAAATAGCAGGACATAATCTCAAAAACAAACACATAAATAAAAATAAATAGCTAAGGAATATTCTTATGCCACATGCTCTTAATCATTTTCCAGTTGATGATCACATAGATTTTTTTTCTAATTCTTGACTATTATAAATAATGCTGCAATAAACACAAGGGTGCATATAACTCTCCTAATTAACATTTTTGCATGGGGAGGTAACTATCCAGAAATGAGCAATTGAAGCATACGGAATTTCTATTTTTAATTTTTTGAAGATTCTCCATCCTGCTTTACATAATGGCCACATCAATTTACATTCCCACCAACAGTGCATAAGGGTTTCCTTCTCTATACTTACTATTTATCATCTTTTGGATAATAAACATTACAATCAGGTTGTTTTGTTGTTGTTGAGTTGTCTGAGTTTCTTGTATATTTGGGGTATTAACTGCTTGTCAAAAATAGGTGCATGAATATCTTCTTCCATTAGTAAGGTGTGATAAAGGTTTATTTCATAGCAAAAAAGTTTTTCTGTTGATATGTCTGTTATTTAGTTTTGTTTTTGTTTTGTGGAGTCAAGTTTTTGTTTTTGTTTTGTGGAGTTAAGTTTCCAAACATATCTCTATGGCTGATGTCAAAGAGAGATCACTTTTGCTTTCTTCTAATTATTTTATGGTCTCAGACTTTACATCATTGTTTTTAATATATTTTAAATAAATATTTATGTATCGTGTTAAACAGTTGTCTAGTTTTCTCAGCACCATTTGCTGGTGATCTACTCTTTGCTCCATTTCAAGTTCTTTGTTCCCTTGTTGTAAATGTGTTGTCCTTAATGTGGGGTTTTATTTCTGACCTCTCAATTCTATTCCATTAATCTGCATATCTGTTTTTATTCTAATATCATGCAGCTTTAATTACCATCACTTTATATTATAGTTTGAAGCTAAAGAGAATGTGATATCTCCATTTTTATTCTTATTTTCTCAGTGTTTTTGCTATTTGCCCTGATATTTGGGGTCTCTTGTAGTTCTATATACATTTCATTATTTGTTATTTCTATTTCTGTGAAGAAATCCATTGTGATTTTGATAGTGAGTGCACTTATAGTCATTTTAGCAATGTTGCAATCTCTCCATCTCTTAATGTATTCTTTTTCTAATAATATGATTTTTGATATTAAGGTATTTCACTTCTTTGGTTAAATTTGTTACAAAATATTTAGTTCTTTTAGCTTCAGATATGAATGGGATTGTTTCCTTGATATCTATTTCCTAAAGTTTATCATTTTTAGATAGAAACACAACGGATTTTTTTGTGCCACTTTATTTACTTTCAATAGGTTTTTTACTGGAATCTTTGAGATTTAGCTATTCTTTCCTCCCAGCTTGAATATTCATATATATATATATATATATATTTCTTGTCAAATTGCTCTTGCTAAGGTTTCTACCATTATATTACATATCAGTAGTGATGGGAGACCCTTGATTAGTCCTGATCTTGAGGAAAAATTCAGAAAACTCTAACCTTAAGACATGTATTCACGTGGGTTCTGCCTCTTTCCCATCTGTTCTCATCTTCATCAAGGCTGAAGGTCAAGCTATCAAGTCTTCTCAGGCACTGAAGAGTCTAATATTGACAGGGAAAGAAGCTGTTACCTTCTTGATTGGAAGAATCCTGACAAAAAGAGAGAGGTTTATTTGGGTTTGGAAAGTGTTTATGAGTTCCTGGGAGTAGTTTTCTCATGTTTTGAGGAAACCTGAACTCCAGTAAGATTTCCCCTCAGTGCCAGATATCTTCCTTCAAGAGTAGAGGAGTTGTGATGAGTAGCTACCTGCCAGACAACCTTTCCAGGTCTTCAGAAACTCTCATCAGTCATAAGTCTCTTCAGATTCTATGAATATTTCTGCTGAGAGAGCATGTTTGAGAATAAGCCAGGCAGCTGGACTGGACCAAGAGGCTTAGCTTTTCTTAACAAAGTCAAGAAATACAGCCAAGGTGAAGGCTCTGAAGACCTCATTAAAGATTCCAACCCCTGCTACCAAATGTTAAATTTGCCATTTCTCCTGCCTGGAAAAAGCTCTTAAATGGGATGAACAGCTTGGGATAGATAGGTAGGTGAGTAAGAGGTTAGGCAGGTTGGGGGAGAGAATACTTATGGATTATTTTAAAGGGGTGTGCACATATGGAAAGGTTGGTGGGTGTGGGTTTGGGTGTCTTGTTCATGTGTGTGCATTTTCATCAGAAATAGACCATCCAGAGAAATCAGACATAAAATGAGAGTTTAGAGAATGTAGTCTATCCTAAAGAACAAGATTCACTGCGTCAGAATTATGCCAATGGCTCACTGTGTGGTCTCTGATAAATCACACAACCTCTCTGTTATGCAGGATTCCACATCAATATAGCTAACAATATCAGCTTTTTTTTTCCACCACAAACAACAGCAAGGTCACTTGAATATGCCTATAAATTCTAGGGTTGAAATAGGGGCAGGAGGCACATATTTTTTTATTATATATTATGTTTAAGGAAGAACACAGAAAGCCTGGTAGGTTTGGGATTCTTTTCTAATTTCTTTGGGAAGCACTTGCTAAATAATGATTCCATCCTAATATAAGAGGTGCTGATTACAACCTACACTTTGTTTGCAAGCCTCAATTCACATACCTGAATATTTCCCTCGTTAGCAGCATGCATCACCTTTGACTGAATCAGCGGAAATTAGCAAATTCAGACATCAGCTATTTCTTTTCCATGTTTAACAGGAAGCCTATTGCAACCCAGTGATTCCCCAGGATTTATTTTTTCACAAGTGCCAAAGCAGCACAACATAGCAGGATCTGAGCTAGGAACAAGTGCCGATAAAAAAGTTTCTTTTTGTAGTGGCATTTATATCAAATGGGCAAATCAATGGGGTTCTCACTATCTTTGGAGGTTGAGCTTCATTACATTTCACAAAGAATGATGCAGCCCAAGAGACAAAATTTGAAGGGCAACAGCATTGGTGTTTTCAGTGATATTCCCTCTGATGTGGTCTCCTACAAGTGATCAAGTGGCCAGAATCTCTGGTGGTGAATGGACATGGGAAAACCACCATAAAGAACACAGACATAGAAGATTCTAGCCAGGCAGCAAAAATTATAAAACCTAGTGACCCAGGTTTCAGACAGGGCACCCAACATGAGCTTCTCATGCAAAGCAGGTTTACAGTCAGTGGGATAGAAATCATGAATTCATTCCTTCTTGCTCATTTGCGAAGGCCTTCCACATTCTGGAGCTCAGCCTATCCTTATTGAATCCATGAGGAAACTGAAATTCAAAAAGGTAAAATGGCTTACTCTAGTGCACAGGAAAGGCAATGTCCAAAATCAGGTCTACTGAAAACAAGCCCAACACTTTCTCCACTGAGCCAGCAGTACTTTTCAAATGGTATGAATTAATATCTGCCAAAGGCAGCTTTCATCCTCTCACTACAGCTGTTGACATTCCCACCAGTGGTGACCCTTCTGGGGTTAGCCAGAAAAGAAAACAAATATGTACTGTATAAACCAGGTTATATAATGACAGGGAGAGAAAATGAGGGTGGTTTATTTCTGAATATTTCATCCTGGTTGTCATCTAGGAAAGCCATATCGGAAGGCATGACTTATGACATCTATCCATCCCTCCATCTGTCCATCCATTCAATCATTCATTCAAAGTGAAAATTAAATTTCTATACCCCAGTCCCTGTGGTAGGAAGTACAAATTCAGTGGTGGATAGAAAAGGGGTGATTCTTGTTCCCTTGGGCCATAGATGATGGGGACAGATACTAACAAGTAACCAACGGCCTAAGAAAAGAATTGTCAGTTGTGAAAAGTTCTGTGGAGGATAATGATAGGGAGTTTTTAGAATCAAACACAAAGGTGGCTTCTTCAGTTTAGAGCTAGTAACTCAAAAGAGGGGAAGAGACCCTCCTAATGAAGAATGAAATGAAAAGTTGAATAGATCCACAGAAGGGAGAGAGTTTTGTTTTTCCAGGAAATGAAAAAGAATCCCTGAAGTTGGAACAAATTAAGGGAACAGTTGATGGGAAGGCGAGGAAGCAGTCAGAGGCAGAACTGGGCAGGACCACACTGAACTACTTACTCTGTCAGTCAACAGCACCAGGGGACCTGGACTCTGGGTTGAGAGAGGAACTACCAGAAGGGAGAACACACCAAAAGGGCTGAGGTGAACTTAGACTCTTCAGTCCCTAGCTGTACAGTTCCAGTAGTAGTTTGTGGTGACCCTGACATTGACATAGGTGATTTTTTTCACCTGCATTGAATTATGGGTCTATCAAGAACACCATTCAAGGAGTTTTTACCCCCACCTCCATATCTATGTGATATTAATTCCTCATGGGGAAAGGGAAAAACAAACTAAACTGCCATGGAGCTATGTCAAAAATATTTTCCCAAGCCCCAAATGGATCCTGTGACATCAATTGAAAGATTTCTTTCTGTTAGAGCCCTGGCCACCTGCAAAGATACCTCTCTGGTGCCAGTTCCACATGACCCCCACTCTCCTGGTTGCTGTTTGTGGCTGAGTAAACATCCATCTTGGTGCTGGTCCCCAGATCATTAGAGTAACTGATTAACAGTTACTGCTGCAGAAGTTCTGGAGTTTTGTTTTCTGCAACCTGAAAGGGTGCTTGCTTTATGATTTTTTAATTAGCGTGTAAATATTGCAGCCCCATAAACCTCTTGACTTACTGCTGACAGGTGTGAAAGTTTGCACTTGCTGCAAAAGGCCCCACATCTTCTGTTATCTGCAGCCTCTGTTTTCTCAGGCTCTCCTGGCAGCTGGCTGGTTTGGGGGTGCTTTCTCTGCCTGACTGCACACACAGGGCCACAAGCAGCAAAACTGCAGAATGGAGAGCTTATTCTCTCATTTCCTCCCAATATTTCCTTGGGGTCCTCTTTTTCCCTGTTATTTCTCCCTTCTTTGCAAAATTGACATGTGATCTCAGTCCGGTGAAGAAAAGCCCTCCCTGGTTTTGCAATTCTGAGTCATACACAGGTTCTGATTTTCCTTCTGATGGCTTTGCACATCCTATGTTCCAGTCCCTTTAACTGCTAAAATACATTTATTTCTGTCCTGATGTCAGAATCCACTGAGTTCTAGGTGCCAGAAAGACAGCAGTCAGCACTCCGAAGTCTTTGCCTTCAGTAAGTACACATTCTAGAAAATATACACATTATCAAATTAAAAAGATGATTTCAAACACTGAGAAACCCTGGAGAAGATAAAATTAGGGAAGACACCAGGAAGCTGCCTTGGCATAAAGCCAGGAAATTATGTTGCCCTCCTTCATCTTTGCAGAGCATGGTCTCTCATTTCTGTGTTTTGTTTCATTTTTGTTTTGAAAGAACAAAACATTATTTTCCTTGTTCTCCATCCACATGCACAGCTGACCAGCATCTCTCTTTTCCTATTAATTCAGTGCAAGCAATCAACAAAGACTAATTATTCTCCCTGGCTCCCTAATCCTTAAAAGTAGAATCTGATTGACCCAATTTGGGTCAGATTCCATCTTGGTGAAAATCAGATCTTGAGATATCATCAGTGTCACTAATCGTTGTGGCCTCAGTTCCCATTGCTACAGGCAAGGGAGAAATTGATTAAGAGTATGGGCTGGGAATATATGCAGAGAGATTTTTGCTTGCTATAGCAAGAGCCTGCATTAATTATGTGGGAAGAGAAGATAAGACAAACAAACACATGGAAGGAACATTTGGTTCTTATCTTCAAGGAGCTTACACTCTAAGATATTATGATATAAATATTTGAAAATATTGCTCAAACATAATGCAATAATAAAGTATTAAGTAATACAGTGTGTTCAAAGGTGGAGACAGTGTTTCAATGCATCAGTGAGATAGTCAGAAAATATTTGAGATGGAAGGTAGATTTTTCAAATCCCAAGAATGAAGGGAAGGACAAAAACCCAGAAGCAGGCCTGTTCATGCTTCTCTTGGTGGTATTAAGAAGGTCCAGACGTAATTTGTAGTAGTTCACAAAAAGGTACTAAGTCAAAGTCTTAGTTAAAAAGAGTTGCTATGTTGTAGATCTACCAGTTCCTACCCAGGCAGCAATCCCAAAAAGGCATGCTGAAGTCTTTGAGGAAGTAAACTAAGTGTCACAAAGAAACAAAGACCTTTAAGAATCAACATGCTCTAATAAACTGACTAAATATTACAATTAACTTTGCATTCTGGAAATTTAAGACTTGGCCATCTAAAGAGAACATCTGTCATAAAATCCCACGGCTACTTAATGTACTCTCAGCATCCTCCAGGGAGTGAAGCAATACTGCCTTTCAAAATATTTTGAAATTTAGGACTTCTCAGTCCCTGTAGTCATGCATTACTTCATGTCTAGGGCAATTGTTCTGATGTTGTATGACAATATTAAGCTGGATAGCTGTGGTTTACACCTGCAGTATGATATTAATAGTGCACCTTCCACTTGAATTAGCATCCCCGCATAGATGATAAACTAGAGGGCATTGTACCCCTAGGGCAATTTTTATAATAGAAATGATGTCTATTCTTATTTTAAATATCAAAAAATAAAACAGAACAGCTTTAAAAACCATTTGAGATCAAAGATTTTAGGTGACTTGGAATTTGAGACAGTAAGTCTAGGTGACCATGACAATTACTACAGACCTTAAAGACACTACAAAATTCTTCTTGCATTATCATGCTTTCTCTGATTCTGCATCAGGCAAATGGATTGCATTTAATAATTCAGTTTATATTTCAATAGCAAAAGAAGGAATGAAAATGCATCATGGGTTTTTGGCAAAATGACAGCTATTACTATCTATGGCCAGAAGAAACATATTTTTGACAGTAAACCAAAGATTGAGGAGGGTATTATCAGCTTTTCAAACACTAAAGTGAAAAAAATAAATGAGCAAAGGATTTGTGTGTCATTCAACAGAGTTTTAGTGTAAGCCATAACAGTTCTTAGTGGGAAAATGTTTAATACCCTCTGCTTAATCAAAGCTAAATTCTTCATAAATGACTATTTGATAAAAAGAGAAAAATGTCTATTAGTAACTTATCCTACAATATAGAATTGCCCCCCAATCCCAAAGAATAAAGCAAAGCTGATTGAGAATATTCTAAGTATAGTATTAGGGTTTTCATAAACACAATAAAATCTTAAATACCAAATTGCTCAGCTGGGAACACAATTGGATAACCTTGGACAAGTTGATCCCCACTGATTATTTTCCCCCAGAAGCTTAAAGTGTGAATAAAATGTTCTGGTATTTCACTCTCTCATCAGTTTTTACACACAGGGTTTTCAAGTTTCTCGTAGCCTTCTGTTCCATTATCTGCCTTTATCTTTCTTGGAGTCTATTCCAGGAATTGCTCATGCATAAAGATTATGTGAGAAGGCTTCATCCCCAGTGCTTTCTTTCTAATTGTCAAATTTACAGTAAAAGGTATAGTAACTATTGAGTACTGATTGATGTAGCTTTTCATAAATGACATGAGCACTTCTAGATACAAGGAGCACTTGTAGCATCATTTGCAATAGCCTGCCTTAAATAACAACAAGATACTTTCTGAAATTGAAAAATAAATAAACTCTGAATATATCTAATTCCCTTACTTTTGAAAACATAGGGCAGGAAAATATATGTTTATTAAAGATGCAAAAGCAGTCTTCTATTAAAAACTTCTTCACTCTGTTCATTGATGTAAGTTTATTTTTCTTTTTTGTGTCATAGATCTGAGGTTAGAGATCACAGTGTAACTTCATGGTTAGGAATACATGAGATATAGATTTACACTTGTGAAAATGTATGCTTTCAAATCATCCTCATTTTCCTCTAAAAAAAGAAAAAGAAAGTCTAAGTTAAGTCACACTGCCTCACTTCTAAATTCTAGCTCTGTTGCTTGCTATCTGGGTAATTTTGCACAGGTTTCCTTACCACATCTTTGTAACAATATTCTTGTATACAAAGTAGGATGTCAATATCATCTAACTCAGTAAGGCATCATCTAACAATAAGCACCAGCATGGAGCCTGAAATACTGCAGAACTTTTTAAAAATGTTAGTCTATTTCATGAAGAAAAGTTGGTGATAAACTGATAAACATAAGTGCATATGTAATCAACCTCTTAATACTTAGGTTCTACATGTCTCCTCCAGCAGATATTAGTATCTGCTGATATTCTGTCTTTAATTTGTGATTCGTTCTCTAACAGCAACTTAAAGTTCTCTATAATTTTGGCACAAACTGGACACCATTCCCTGAAGATGTTATTTTTTTCAGGTCAATGGAAGGCAATCACAAGCAATCAACCATCCCTTGAAACTTCCTCTGGGAATAGAATACAACTGCTTTATTATTGTCTAGAGGAAGGATGGTATCAACGCTAGTAACATGTTAGGACTGAACATGAGTTTGAAAGGAATATTCTCATGGAGTCACATTTCTAACCACTGCAATCATGCCGGGAAGATTTAAAAGACATTTACCCTGTACCTTCCAGTCCAGACTAGTCCATGGTGCAATGTTCTTCAAATTTCACTTTCTAGGATCAAAAAGTGTTCTTTGGATTGCTCAGTTTCAATTTTCTGACTCAGTCAAATGCAGATAACAACTACTGTCTTCAGTTGGATAGCAGGACATACAAATCTGGATATACCTGTACGCACATTAAATTTTGCAAATTCCTTCCAATGTGATACATGTGGAGTTCTTGCTTTTACAAGCATTTAAAAGTTCAAGTACATTTTATATGAGATTTTTAGTATTTTGCACCAATTACCAATAATGTCAGTTACTCTTAAGAACATATATCCTTTTGTAAATATAAGAGCTGCTGGATCTATGAGAAATTCATGCTTATTATAACTTACTGTTTGTCAGTGCTACATAGAGCATGGATGATGCTGCTGGCTACTAGCATTTCCCCTCTAATATCTAAGATTATGCCTTCATTATAATAGCTCTTCTCTCAGATTCCATTGGATGTTTCTCTATTTTGATCACCACGTTTATCTTGAGTAAGCCCAGTTTTATGGCTAATCTGATGAGGCTGCCATGATTACTACCCTCCACAAAGCAGTGATGTAGTCAGTGTCACTTGGCATCCTTTCTCACAAAGTCTATCAAAACATCCTTTAAAAGCATACCTTTCTTCATTTTGTCTACTTTCCAGCAGGCCTGTTTCCTAAAGAAGTTTCAAGGGGATTATAACAATTAAATAAATGAATATAATGTTCTTCTCCTACCCTTTTATAGCCTTATTCAGCAGAATCAAGAATTTGTATTAAAACATGAATCAATATGTCTAAAAAGATGAGTTGTAATATTCTGTCATGAATATCCATTGGGGTCATTGAAACAGGACATAGAAAACATTTTCAACATGCATTCCTTTCATAAAGAAAGGAGAAGAAGTAACCAAATATTTCTGTTCCATTTTCATGAAACAGAAAATGGTTTCGGTAAAAAGAGACCAAAAACATTAAATCAAGACCCTAGGGACTTTCTAATTCTAAATGAAAAGAACGTTTTTATTATTTATCTTGCCTCTGACAGAAAAACCACTTGATGGTGTACAGTTACTACCAGTAGTAAGATTACTCATGAGAAACCTCATTGTTGGCACTACACAAGAGATGGAAGTACAGCAAGGGCAAAAATATCACCTTTGTCAGACAGAATTTTAAAATAAAATCTTAATGGAACTTAAGCAAAAACTTGTATCATGTCCAAGATTTTTGGTGAAAAAAATTTAAGAAGTAATGAACTCTTTCCAAATGGAGTAATTAATGAACAATGACATATTTCATAATAGAAATAATGTAGTTTTGATAAACCCTAGAGTCATGGAAATATTCTTTGCACCAACTCAAAGTGGTTGAATTTTTATTTGTTTGTTTACTTTGAATATTTAATTATCTTCATCAGCCAGAGGAGTCCTAGCAATGAAATTATAGCAGAATGAGAGCAGTAACTAAATATAATAGATAGGGTCAACTCTATCTCCTCAATGGAATTTATTAGAAGATGAAAATGACTTTTCATTTTGTTACTTCAATACCTAAAATAGCCCAACCTAAAAGATTGCTTTTATGCATTTTATTGAAATAAGCCAAAACCATTTGCTATTTTTATTTCTTTATCCCATTCAATGGATAAATCCTTTGAGTTTCTATTTTTGGCCCTCATTATTCACCTGAATTTTCACTTGTCGACCTCACTCAGGTGGTCAAAAATAGCAATAATCATTTAGTACTGATTGATGCTAGTCTATATCTGAGAGGAACTCAATGAATTTGTTTCTTCCCTCTTGAGATGCCTCATTCTGTCTTATCTGACTCTGATCCTTTTCAATGACTTCTCTTCAGTTGATTAGGATGCTCCAATCCTACCTCTTTATCCAAGTCCTCTCCCTCTGTACCCTCCCTCTTCTAAGTGCTCATATTTCAAGACCTGTGCGGGTTCTTATTCTTTTCTTGACCAACACTAAGTTCTAACATAAATGCATCTAATTCAATGATTTTCTCTACTTTCTATTGACTTTCAATAGCACATCTACAGTCCCAATCATTTCCTTGAGTTCCAGTGTCCCATATCTGGCTGTGTTCTTCATATACTTAATTGGTTATTAATAAGAATCTCATTTTTGACATTTTCAAAATGTATCTTGATTCCTTGATCCCTTCCCTCTTAACCACCCTTTGCATACACACCAAAGCCCTACTTAGGTCCTCAGTCCCCCTTACCTCAGTGAAGAGAGCCCAGTTCTTCAGTGACTCAAACTGGAACCTTAGGGGTCATATCTCATCCTACCATATTCTTCTTATTTGGCCCACAGTAACCCTGATGCAAACCATTAGCATGTTTTTTTTTTTCTAATCCTCTAATAGTCTGTTAAGAAGTACCCTTGCTTTTCATCTTACTCTGCACATAGCATCCTAGATGATCCATTTCCATGTAAATTAAATAATGTTACTCTTCTGCTTAAAACCCTACTACATCTCTGGTCACAGTGAAATTCAAACAATTCATTGTGGCAGCCTATAGAATTTTACACAATCAGTCTGTCTTACTCTCCTTCCTTTTATTATGTTATACACTACACCGCTTATTTTTGACAATCACAATTCTTTTCTTTTGCCTTGAACACACCTGCCTTACAGACTTTGCAATTACACCTTTCCTTTTCCTCTTTGAATGCCTGTTTCTTGCTCCTACAGAATGTCATTATGCATGTTATTTTCTAATATAGCAAAATCTACTCCTTTCCTTCTGTCACTCTTTAATGTCACCTCATTTATTGTCTTAATAATGCTTATTACAACCAGAAGTTATTATATTTACTTTAGGGATCTATTTCCTCTGACTAGACTTTATGACCTCAATTCAAAGAAAATATAGCTCTGTCTAATCAGCAGTATATCTCAAATATCTGGTAAATGATAAGATGATTAATTATTTTAAAATCTCCATCAGGAAAATGTTGTAAATTTAGTGTTTCTACTATGAAAAATCTAGTTTTGAGATGTTTGTAAAATATTGCAACTGCATTTAAAAAACTGCCTAAATACACCAAGAAAATATAATAGATTTACATCCAGAGTAAAAGGTATTCATTCACTTTCAAAAAATAATAGATCAAAAGGCAGAATTAAATATACAAACAACTACAATAAAAATAAAATTATAATTGCAGATTTTCAAAATACTCAGAGGAAATTGTAAAAATTGATCATGTTATAGATTACAATGGAAATTCCAGTGGAATTTAAACAGCAGAAACAATAGAGGATACATTTTCTGTGCAATAATACTAGATTTTAATAACTATGGCTAGCTAATTCATAAAGAAAAGTAACTACTGAGAATTTTTAATATTCTCTATGGTTTGGGGTTAAAAAAGCAAAATTGAACATAGTACAAAATGCTATTAACATGTGAATGTCAAAAAGAACACTATGTATCAAAACCAATCATAGGCAAAGAATAGCCAAAGCAATATTGAGAAGAAAATTAATAGTCATAAATCAATTTGTGATAAAATGCTTGATGTTGGGAGGAAAGAATTATCATGATAGAACTGGAGAAAATTAAGCAAAATTCAAAATCAATAAGGTAGATATATAACTCACATCTAATCCTTTGAAGGGCTATGATAGTCATTCTCTAAAAATATTTATAAAAATAAGGAGAAATAATAACTCCAGTGACCTTAGAAGGAATTACAAGAATGGTACAAAGGAGAATTTACCTTTATAATGTAAAATATTACACCCAATTTAATATGAATGAGATGTTCAAGAAGCGATCCATAATAACAGCAGTGGATAAATTACTTAATAAGATATTTGCCTGCAAAAATAAAAAAATAATATAGGGTAAGACCTAGAATAGTTTTTATCTAACTTTAGACAACAGATATAAATAATCATGTTATTTATGCTTTTTAGGGCATTTTAAAAGAAGGAAACATTCTAATGGCATAATACAAAGCTAATTTAACTCTCACATCAGAATTAATAAAAATGAACCATAAAAAATAGCTGCAAAACTAAATGAGATAAAATTAATACAATTAGTTATCTATTAAAAGGAATCATGCATCATGGTTAAGATAGGCATATTAATGTAAAAATAATTCAACACTGATAAGTATACACATACAAAAACTGGTGTTAATAAATTTCAGAAAGAATGATTAATTATTTAAATAAGAACAGGCATTGCTCAATCATCTTTGGATTTTAAAAATGAAGCAAATTATTAATAAAAAAGAAACTTCTTTAGTTCAATAAAATTGATCAGAAACCAATGGAGAATTCATATTTTTGTGAACTTCTGAAAGGTTGTGAAACAAACAAAAAGTATTCCCATCATCATCAGTTGCTTTTATGTTTTACCACCATCTTGGTAGAAGCTTTAACTGTTTAAAAATAGGAGAAAAAAAAGGAGAACAACAATAAGACATACATCAGAATAGAACTGTCATTATTGCTTACATGGAAAAATCTAATTTACATTTTAAAGTAAATTATGTAATTAACCAGTTAAGTTAAATAAAGTAATAATTCATATGGTTCATTCATTTAATAAATATTGGAATAGCACTCAAAATTCAAGACATACCTACAGCAAAGTCCTTAGCAAACTCAAATTTTTTTGTAAATATCATTGTGAAAATTCTACTGCTAGAAAAAAGATATTAAATGTTCTTCCTTAATGTCAGTAACAAGTCAAGTATGATATAAATTTACTATTTTTATTTAAACAGAGACCCTAGTCATTGCAGTAAAAGAAGGGAGAGAAAAACTATATTTAAGGGAAAAAGTAAGACTTTTTAGCAGATGACATCTAAATTTTCACATGATAGACAGGTTGTTTAAGCATAAAATGTCTAAAAATATAAAATTTAACAAATAAGCAAGTAAAGTAAATTTGTAATATATAATTTTAATATATAAGAACTTGAATTTTTATGTAATTGTAGCAAGTAATTGAAAACTTAAAAATTAATTTATTTGCAATAGTGCTTAAGGTCATAAAGTTCGTAGGCATAAATTTAACAAAATATTTGCATTATCAGCCTGCAATGAAGACAATATATTACTGAGAAAAGGAAATAAAGTAGACCTAATATGTTTATAGGTAGAAAAAATTCAATATTGTGAAGAAATCAATTCTCCCTAAACTGATACATAATTGATACATAGTGTCAATGTAATTATATGTGGTTTCAGTACTCTTTTTGCATAGAAATTGACAAACTGATTTTAAAATGTATTGAAACTGTTAAGTACCTAGACTATTCAAAACAATTTTGAAAAGTTACCAAGTTGGAGAACTTGGATGACTTTACTTCAATATTTAAAATAATATTGCAACAACCAAGTCAGGATAATATTGGTATTAAGGTAATACATAAATCAGTGGAAGAGAATACAAAATTTAGAAATATCTTCACACTTCTGTGGCCATTTGATTTGTGACAAAATTATGCAATTCACTGAGAAAAGAATAATTTGTTATTCCAAAAAATGGTGCTAGGATAACTAAATAACTATACTGGAAAATAAAGAAACTTGATAGCTACATTATACAAAACACAAAACTTAATTCAAAGTGTATTACATGTCTAAATGCAATAGCTTAATTCATGCAGCTTAGTAGAAAACATGAAGAATGCTGTAATGACTTGAGAACACTCAAAAATTTCCTAAACAGGATAACAGAAAGCAATTGTACAATATAAAAGACATAATATGATAAAGTTCAACAAAACTAACAACCTCTACTTATCTTCTAAAAACTCTATAAACAAAATGAATACAAAAGAATAAATATTTGCAATATTTTGAAAAAGCCAGTTTAATTTATTTTCAAAAGGCAAGATATTTAAACACGCTTTATAAAAAATGGTACATGAATATACTTATACTACAGGGCCAAAATGTGAAAAATCATTTATATAAAGAGCACATACTATGAAATTTCACTTACATACAATTTAGAATAGGAAAAAAATATTGATAAGTGAACTAAAACTGTGCTCACTTGCCTCTGGGGTAATGAGAGGAAGATTGCTAGAAAGGTGGATGAGTGAATATTCAGGGTTATCAATCTGGGTTGCCAAATTTGTGCATTTGTCTAAACGGAGTGAAATGTACACATTTCAATGTAAATTTAATTTCAAAAGAAAAATGTAAATCATTAGAGAGCTCTAGTTAATGTTGTGAATGCTGAAGTGCATAAGAAAAAAATAAATGATCACTGCAGTTTACTTAGAAACATTTCAAAATCTAAGGTATATTGATAGAAATGGAAAGCATAGGAGAAGAAAATGATGATGTATATATAGTAGTTATTGTGATATACTACTATATATAGAAGTTATTGTGATGTTAACTGTAAAATTCACCAGAAAACTAGTTTAAAAAAATATCTAAAGAGAATCAACTAAAAACTAATACATATGATAAGATAATCCAAAAGGTAGTTGGATAAAACATAAATATACATGTATATACATATATATATACATTTATATATATATATATATAAATCGTTTGCCTATATACTGGAAAAAAATCTAACTAGAAAATGTAATGACATTTTAAGATTCCATTCATAATAGCAAGAAGTTGATAAGACTCAAATCATAATAACAATAAAATGTATAGAACTCAATTCATAGTGGCAACAAAAGATATAACACAAACATAAAAACATTTGACAATGTCTGGGAACCATAAGAAGAAAATTATAACATTTTCATGACTGCATAAAACCTGATACTCATACATCAGCTACTCATACATCTCAGTGTGCAATGAGTTATATCATAAAGTACATTTGTTGCCCAAACTATTATAAAATTCAAAACAATTTCAATGAAATAATCAGATGGAAACATTTGTTCACATAAAAAATTTGATTCCAAAGTGTATTTGGAAAAATATATATAGGGAATAATTGTTAAGAAAATTTGGAATAAAATTTAAAATGGGGAGAAACACTTTTAGATGTTAAAATAAAACCTGATGTTTCAGTAATTAAAACAATATTAATTTAAAAGATTAATGGAACAAAATAGAGAATCTTATAAATATAGCAATTTAATATACAGAGAAGTCATTTTAAGTCAGTAAGGATAAAACAGGTGTCGGCACAATTACATATTATCTAGTTAATATAATATTCAATCTCTAAAGTACATTCTGAATGAGTTAAATTTCTAATAAATATAGTTCAGAATAATAAACATCCTAGAAGAAAAGACTAGAGACTGTTTTATATTATTGTGATCTATTATCTCTTTCTTATAAAATATTACAATGATAAGCCATACAAAATAAAATTGACAAATTTGACCAAGTTAAAGCAAATATCTCTATAAATAGGCAATATAAAAAAGAAAAACAATGACAGAGCATCAAGTAATCGGATCATCTGTAGCATAGGTAGATATATAGCATTAGTAGTGTTTAGATAGATGAAGTTCTGGAACAGACTAATTTCTTAGCGTTTTTACCCTTAATATTTTGGTGTTCCTTTCAAATTCATAACTTATTAGAAAATGATAAGTCTTGGTAAAATTGCACATTTGTACAACAGAATCTTTCCTCTTTTATTATTTTTTTTTAGTCTTTAAAAATGTTGAAAAGAAAATTTAAAGTGATTTGATAATTATTAGTTCTTGGGAAAAGTATGACTAAAAAAACCTTTGCAAATTGGTGAGAGGAGTATAAAAGAGCTCCAAAAGGATATTTTGTAGATCCATCAAACTTTAAAATATTCTTAAAATCACACACTCCAAGTTTCAGCATACATCATTCTTTAAACAAGTGCATAGGGATTAACGCACAGGTATGTTTATTGCTGTGGCTTTAATATTACAAAAAATGGAAATAAAGTCTTTGTCACTATCAAAAGTGATTGAATGATGCTTTCACAATACAAATTATTATGCACAAATTAAAAAGTTTATATATTGACAGGCTAAGAGACCCATTATTAACAATTCAGTGGGAAACAACTTAAAAAACAGTGAGCATCTGACAATTTATATTTGCATTCTTTTAAATGTATAGCAAATAGTCCAGCAATATAAAACTCAGTTCTCAATATGATTTCCAATAGAAAAACCATATTGCAGAAGTCTGTGTATCAGACAGAAGGGGACACCTTAACATTTTTATATATCCTTTTGGACTTTTATGAACTTCACCAAAGGCACACACATGTATTTTAAGAAATGCTGTGTCCTGTACTGCCTGAGAGAGTTTATTTGCAAAACAGAAATTGCAATGAAAGAAAAGACAGGGAAAGAAGAAAAATGGATGAACTGAAAGAAAAAAGATAATAGAAGATATTATATAGTAGCAAGGAGGAGAACTAAGGCAAATGAGAAAGACTTAGCTAATGAAAGATGAGGTAGTGGAGACAGCTGAGTAATGAGCGGTGAGCAGGTCAAAACTAACCACTGTGTATGCACCTAGGAAAGAAGCTCTTACCCAGAGCTCCACACTGGGAAGGGGACCAAATATCACACACCAAACAAACAAAAAAAAAAGGATTTTTTAGAAAATCCTTGACTTTCTGTCACTCAGGATCTGATCTCCAGTACTCCAGTATGGACTCAGCTTGACCCAAAACTCTCAACCTTGTAGCCCACTATTGAAGCCCCACAGGGAATAATGCCTCTCCCTATCTATTTCCTCCTGTCTTTAAAACAAAAGGTAGCTGCATCTGAATGCTAAGAAGCTTTGTGGGTAATGCCTTTGCTGACTTCAAAGACAGACACTGCATCAAGTGCAGGGACTATTTAAGCCACTAAAGCATTTAGTGAGAGAGGAGAGAAATTAATTAACTTGTCAACTTCTTCCGCTAAGATAGCACAAATGCAATAGATTCTTGCATAAAGAAGTATCATTTCCAAGTACCCATTTTGTTACCTCTTTTTCAAACTTCCAATTCCTCCCAAGGTTTTGGAAAAATACAGCATTTGTCACCATTGCGCACGACTGACATGATACACATCAAGCAATTCAGTTTTCTTAAATTTGTGTATGAGAGTGTATGCATGTGCATGGAATAGGCATGGCATTTACCCATTCATTTTATTAGTGCATAATCTAGATACTGTTTTAAGTAAAACATGTTAATATTTTGTAGAAATGAGCTAAAATAATTTATAATATTTGATAATAGTCATTTATCATAAGTAAGCGTTCAAATATTCAAACCTGATCTATGAAAAGTCTTAATTCAGTTTCTAAATCTAAGTGTTGATTTAAGAAATATATTGGCAATTCGAGTCACTCCTGTCACAGCAGAGTAAAATTTCTAAAACTGAAATGAATAAAGATGCTAATAATTAAAATGAGTCAAAAAATTGTCAAATGTGGAATTATTGTCAGAATCACATCAATTATACAAAAATCTTGATTAGAGTACCAGAACCACTGATTTTTCTGAAATGAAGGTAAGAACTGTATTTTACAGAAAGTATATACTCTATGAATTATTTACCTCTCAGTAATATTATTAATCCAGTGTCACTGGCTCAGCAATAGAATACCCAGACATGTGCAATAATAATTAAATAAGCTAGTCTTTCTTTAATATTTTAGCAACTTTCAGTGATCTACAAACTTCAGCTTGATGCCTTTCTATTTCATTGTTATAAACATATATGTCAAGGCTTGAGAGGTTTGAGAAGGAAACATGGCTTATTTAACAGTCTGTTAGAACAACCCAAATGCCCCAAAACTGATGAATGGCTAAAAAAAATGTGATATATGTACACGATGAAATACTATTCATCAATCAAGGAGGACAAACATATGTCATTTGCAGCAACATGAATGGAACTAGAAGGACTCATATTAGCGGAAATAAGCCAAAAAGAAAAAAGAGAAATACAGGATGGTCTCATTTATATGATGGATATAGGGAAAAACAAACAAATAAAAAAAATTAGAAACAACCAACAGGGCTGAATGATGGAGTGAGAGAGGAGGAAGGGGAAGAAGGCAGGGGAGGCAGAAGGAACAACAGAGTAAGATGATTAGCAGGTGTTAGGGAAGTGGAAAAACTCCAGGGTACACAAAAATATAATATATTATATATATATTATATAAATATAATGTGTTTATATTGTATATATACAAAATTTTTTAAAGTAGATTAAAAGTATCAGCCATTACAGAGATAACTGACAGTCTCTGGACATCTCTTCTATTTTATTCCACATTATACATTCCCCAAAATAATAATCAGTACACTGGATTTGATGTTAATCATTCCTGTGGTATCTGAAACTTCTAGATCACACATATGAGTAAATAATATATGATTTTGCATGGTTTATAATTTTGTAATTATGGTATTATAATATGTATACCTATCTGTACCTTGTTTTCTTCCCACAAAAAAATAATAATACAAAAAAAAAGTCTGTTAGCTGCCCTGCAAAGTTTAGGCCTGAACCTGTTGTTAGTTTCTTCTCTTTAATTCCACTCTCTAGCTTTCTCCCTTTTCTCTGTTGCCCTGCACTTAGGAGACACACATACACACAGCCAACCAGTGTGTTAATTTCCTCATACAGAGTTTAGCTTCTCCTTTTTTTTTTTTTTTTTTTTTTTTTTTTTTTTTTTTTTTTTTTTTTTTTTTTTTTTTTTTTTTTTTTTTTTTTTTGCACATTTGGGCATTTACATTCTCTGTGGCTTTATCTTTCCAACAAGTTTCTGATAGAAAATCTCCCATGAAGATCTGGTCTTTTCTAACGTTTGTTAGATACTAGTGAGGGTACTGGAGAGGTTTTTGTTTGTGTACACTTCCACCAGGATGGGGCTACAGAGAGGGTAGGAGTTTGATGGTGAGGCTCCCTCTTTCTTACCTCTATATTAAGAACCCATACACATTTGTTGTGCTGGATATAACACAACTGGAACTCAGACCCACATCTAATAGGTTCAAGCATTGAACCCATTTATTCTACCTGCTATCATCCCTAGAAAGACATGTTGTCTTGAAGCTTTCATTTGCAAAGGGGGACATGGAAGAGGAATTGAGCAGCTTCTTCCTATCCCAAATCTTATTTTGAAACAATATGTAAACTCTCTCAATCTACCGGTGGGCAATTGGGTGTGAAAAGAAATGAACGCTGACCTCTATCACTGTGAAGGTGGGTGAAGTCTACCTATGAATGAAGAAGACATAGGCTCAAATGATTTACAATTCTAGGTCCTGAGGTTGTCATAGTAATGGCTGAAGTGTGCCGAGATGACAAGAGAATGACATTAAGACAGATTAAATTATTTGGAAAAAATAACTATTTTTTCCTGGATTATGAGTTTATTGTGAAAAAGTCAGGCCATTTTCCCTCTGAGTTCCCAAATAGATAAATAGGAATTTGTACTTTGGATATTATGGATTTTATCAAATGAAAATTTAATAAGCTATTCAAGAGCTACATGCCTTTAAAAAATCGTTTTCAAAAGTGGCCACAGTTCTTATGTTCTTTCGCAATGTGAACGCCTGATCTATAAAACCTGGTGGGAGAGATAATGTGCCAATTCCCCACATAGCCCTAACTGGCAACCCACTCCTCAGTCAGTCTTCTGCTTCTTGGAATACTTGGTCTGAGAACATTCTCTTTCTGAAGAAAGCTGCCATGCTATGAGCATCCCAAACCACATGGAGAAGCCATATGTTGGCAGCCTGGATGACAGCCCCGGCTGAGCTCCCAGATGACAACCAGTGTCAATTACCAGCTGTAGAGGGAGGGAGCCATCTTGGACACACGGTCCAGCTGAGCCCTCTGTGATAGCAGGCTCAGTTGTCATTTCGGTGCAACCACGCGAGAGACCCCAAACAAGAATTGCTGGTGAACCTTGTCAACCCACAGAATCATGATTACATCACTATTTTAAGTTTGGGGATGCTTTATTATGGTGGCAATAAATAACTGGATCACGGATTTTATTCTTTTATTTGTTTGTTTGTGTTTGTTTGTTTGTTTAGACTAGGTTTTGCTATTTTTGCCTATGGAACCGCAGGCTAGGCTGACGTTGCCCATGTTACCACAGACTCAAGCAATCCCCAGCCTCAGCTTCCCAGGTAGCTGGGATTACAGGCACGTGCCACCATACCCAGCTATTTTTTTTTTTTTTGGGGGGGGGGGAACTAGGTCTCACTATGTTGCCCTGAGCGGGACTCGAACCAAGATCCCTGGTCCCTGCCATGACTTCCTAGGCTGCCACTTACAGGCATGTGCTACAATGCCCAGCCCTGGATCACAGAATTTTAACTGGAGTGTAATAATCTGTAAGAGAGAACAATCGAGTCTGTTGTGAGAGATGGAACTTGGTTCTATGTAGGAGCTCTGAGACAGGTAGTCTGAGGGATATGTGTACTAGGCACTAAGTTTGCACTCAGTTGTAAACTAAAGACTACCTTGGAAGGTTTCAAAAAAAAGCAAGGTGGATATGTGTCTTCAGAGTTAATGACCATCTTAGTAAGTGGGGTTTCAAGGAAAGAGAGTTTATTTGATATTTTTTAAATATGTTATTATTTGCACATTATATGTCAATATTGCATAGTATTAGAATGAATCTGAATACAGAAATATACACATAGTTGTATATCTCCTCATGTAACGTGTATCTGTAGTTTATATGCAGTTTAATCAGGATATTCCATTTGATAAATTCATCGAAAACAATCTCATAATTAACCGATGAGCTTTCATGTGCAAATGTTTACACTAAATGTTTTTGATAATTAATCATGATTTTTTAACTCATTGTTTCAATTCAAAGAGAATATATCCAGGATGGATATATTCCCAAAAATTGTTTCTCCTACATAGTATGATGATTCCAAGTGAATTCAAACCTTCTAGTTCTCTTGTTTAGCTACATATTAGTTTTTAATAGAAAATGGTGTTTCTGAGAGTTTTGCATCTCTCTTTTCTTCAGTTCCTCATTTCATACCTGCTTGACTGAGCTAATTTTCACCTTACAAAACAGGCAAAATAAAACATGTAAACCAGCAAGCACCATGTCAGCCAGGGGAAACCAATAAGCTCTTTATGAGCACAGTGATGGGAAGAGCGAGATCAGCTTGATGATCTCCGGAAATGGAGACCAAAGAATCAACCAAGAACATCTCAAAGGCAGAAAAAGCCCTTTTTTGCTGTTTGTTTCATTTGCTGAAGGCAGAGCCTGGGACATGGTTTGCTCTCACATTTCCTGCCTGCCCACAGTTTTGTCAAAGGCACAACTGACTGGTAAAGACAGACAGAAACACTTAACAAAAAAGATGAAAAGGCATAAGAGTTCATCACAGGAGACTGTACCTGAAGCTTGTCATTCAAGGATAATTAGACCCTGGCGAGAGCAAAAACGCAGTATCCTTATAATACAGCTGTGGGTTTTTTCACTAGAATTTAGTTTGGGGGAGAAATGTGACCTCTTAAAATTACTATCAACCATGCTAATATCTCCTTCAAATACATAAATATCAAGACTAAGGAGAAAGACCCTGGGGGAGGAAAAATGCAGGCCATGACACAAAGGATTATTTCCTTTTCATTTGTCAGAGACGTGATTAGTGTGATTAGTATCTACCCTATACCAAAAGGAATAGTGTTAACTTCAGGAAGGGCTCTCTTAACTCTCCTGCTCTTACCTGTGTCAAACAGCCTCTCTGATGGACACTGATAAGGCCAAAATAACACTGCTCTGGAATGTGAAGCATTTTTGCTCACAGCTAAAACGGTATGAAATATGACATAAGTGGAAGAACAGTATATCCTCTAAGATGATGATAAGGTTAGGTAGAGTTTAGGTTCTCTCACTCTTGCCTGAAGGAAGAAAGGGAAGGGGGAGATGATAAGGAAAGTTTATCTGATTCCACTGAGACCTTCACTAAAAATCTAATTCTTCAGATTTTTTAATATGTGCTCATCTTTGTTCCTGGATATTGGAATGTGCTCAACACTGCATGAACATTCTTTGGTGGTTCATGAAATCATGGTGACTGGGGACGAGTCCCAATCTCAATTCATTTGCAAGATGAGCATCAATATCACTAACATTTCACTTTATTGTGAAAATGTTCTTCTTTCATTATTCTCATGACTATGCTTTTTATGAACCCAGAGAATTTTCTTTTATCATTCCCCTCTCCCTTCGCACACATGCACACACCCAGATGGACTCTGATCGGGCTTATGGAATATCCTCAGAACTGTATATCACAGCAAAAAATCCTTGGGAAGCGATCTCTTACAGTATAAAGATGTGAACAGTAATATGGTAATAAAAACAGTATCAAAATAAATGTTAACTCTCATTTTCTCTTCTTACTTGCAGATGTTAAATCATCCTTGGGTAGTGATTAGTGCTAGTTTTACATAATTGACTCCGCCATCTACCACCAGAACTAGGTTGTAATAGTTTAACACTAATCTATTGAGTCAACTGGTCGAGACAAATGAGACTCACCTTTGGATTGAGGATATGTAAATGAGTATTATTTATCTAAAAGTAATAAAAATATGTGTATGAAAGTTATTCCTTAAAAGTTATTTTACAATATTTTGTGTGCTCAAAGACACTCAAAGAAGTCTTTGGAACCAGATGGTAATGTTTCAATCCCAGATCTTTCTAGAAAGTAGTTTTGATAGATATTTAGTCTCTGTATCTCAGTTTTTGCATCTGCCAAATGGGGGTGATAATGGCAGTACTTACATCACAAATTTTGTTACATGGGCTAAAAATAATTGCGTAGTATATCTGTAGCTGGCTTAGAGCAAGTGCTAATGTTAGATAAAAAAATCCCTACTTCATAGAACTAGGTAAATATATACATAGCAAAACTAGTGCCTGATATGTAGTAAGTACAGGGCATTCACACAAATTAGAAAACATTTACATCTCCCACTAACCATACATTACATTAGTTCTGGTAGGGGGAAGAATGCTGAAAATGAACAAGGACATTTGGAAGTTAACCTTTATTACATACTTGGTATATTCTAAGCACCATGCTATGGATCCATGTTAACGTGTCACTTTCATTTTTTATCAAAACCAAATAAATTGCAAATACAGCAATTTTACACCAGAGGAGATAAGATTCAGAAAGGTAAACCATAGATAAACTATGAGAGCATGAAACAAAGGAAATCTGGAGAACTCAGATTTGCCAGAACCAAAATTCCAACTTATTTTGCTAGATTTCACTGTATTTGGGTCCTGAAAGGGACTGAGAATTTAGTATGCTATGTATCACCCATGCATAATACACATGCATAAATTCACATACATAATTATGGACATATTGGATGATGACAAACATCACAAAAAGATAAGTTATGTGGGCACACAGAAAAGGGGCAGGCAACTGATTAGAGATGATGAGGGAGAGTCCTGGGGAAAAGATGGTATCTATTCTCAAGATCTGAAAAGGGGGATAGAATTGTGATCTAGAAAGGGATTTTTGAATTGTAATTCATAGAGGGTTTTTCCCAAGTTTTTCTCTATGTATTTTATGGTTTCAGGTCTTACATCCAAGTCCTTTATCCATTTTGACTTGTTTTTTCAGTACAAGGTTTGGTGTTGTTGACAAAGTTGCCGAATTTATGATAACACGGATATACCTAGAAGAAATTACATTAGCAGAAACAAGTCAGTAAGAAAAAGACAGAAACCAAATGGTTTCACCAATATATGGGGTATAAGGAAAACAAGCAAAAGACCAGGAGGAAAAGTCAAAACAAGCTAACTAAACTAAAGTACACAACTGCAGGAGGGTGGGAGTTTGGGAGATGGGAGGGAGCAGTCAGGGAGGGAAGGTGGTGGGTGATCCTCAGGGAATACAAAGATGTGAAATATATATATATAAATTATGTATATATTATATATAATATAGTATATAATATATGTGATATATAAATATATATATATATATTTTTTTTTAAAGAAGAATTGCCATCTAGTGACAGTCACTGGCTACAAAGCAGGTTTAGCTTTCAGCATTAGATCCCACAAAAAGGCAGGATATAACGGTAAACATGGCAGAGGTGAGAACTGAATCGAAAGGAAATGGGAACAGGGTAAAGGAAAAATATTGGAGAACAGCTAGAGGTCGTTGTGGAAAATAATACCTACAAAAATGTGTACCTTGAAATCTTTAGGTATAAATATATTTAAGACCTTAGAGAACTGTGCTAAATGCAAGTCTTCGATACTTTCTCTTACTCAACTGTTTGTTTTTTATAAAGGCTCTACTTGCCTCCTGCCCCACTGTAATCTTGATGACTTCTCTGGGCTCTTGCATGGACAGTTGTCTGAAATGAAATCCCAGGAGAGCATGACCTAACCCCTCATGTCAACCCTGTCAGTGCTGAGTCATCTCTTTACTTCTTGACTTGGATGAAACAAGAATTTGGGGTGACTTGGGGACTGACTACCTGTGATTCAGCCAAGATACTTAAGTGTACAGCTCAGTGTGCTCTCCATGGGGTAAACGCTGACCCTGAACAGAAGGAGCAAGACAAAGAAGTTCTAGTCTATTTCCCCCTTCCATGGATTATTATGGGGGTAGTGTCTCCTGAGTGCTCAGAAAACAGACCTGAGGAGGAGCCAACCGCACAAACTACAGCTCTCAGAAGTCTTTGTCTGACTTAATTTCTCAGCGCATTGCATTGTTTTGCATTTATCCTTGCTCTATCTTTGTTTCCCTTTTTTCCACCATGATCTTCTGCCCCTCAGTTATAAAGCATAAGCTCTGGAACCCTTGCCTCAGGCTCTGATTTTCAGAGGACCAGAACAATATGTCTTTCTATATCTGTATACTTTTCTATCCCTCATTCTCTGACACTTCTCGCCATATCCTTTGAAAACACTGAAAAGTTTTATAAAGAGTTTATTTTAATCCAATTCTTTAAAGAAAGTTGCAGGGTTCTCTGGAACTTCTATGCACTGTGATTCAAAGTCCTGATTAAAGATCAAGAATTCATATCTGAAGATGCTTGAGAAGGGTCATAGTTAACTCTTTGCTATTGGTTTTGTTAGTTCTCTAGTGGTTGCCTTTTGGGTAATACAAAGAGATTCACAGATTTTATTCGTTCATTCACAGATGGTTTTTAAATTCTTAATATATACTAGAACTATCTGAAGTATTGAGGGGTATGTGAGTTTGTGTGTGTGAAGATATACTCACTCATAAATTATATATTTAGAGGATTTTTAATCAGAAAAAGACTAAAATATGACACCATATTCATAATCTACCTATATACCATGTAGAACCAAGTTGCTGATAACCAGATTTAGCTTTTCTATTAGCTGAAAGGCAGCAAAATCAGACGCCAGCGACTGCAGTTAGAGTTCTTACCTTTACAACACCAGTGCCATCCACTAAAAGGGAATAACATATGCTCACTTAAATGGTGACTAAAGCTCATGGCAATAAATAAATAATTTAATTGCTAGCATTTCTATTGGCTTGTGAATGGAAAATGTTTGAACTTGTTCAGAATCATTTGTATATATATATGTGTGTGTGTGTGTGTGTGTGTGTGTGTGTGTGTGTGTTTCTTCTCCCCCATTTTTGAAAAATAGAAGTTAATTTCCTTACCTTGCCTCCCTTGATTGCCACTGAACCTTTGAGCTGATAAAGTCAGATTCTCTGTTTTAATTTTTCTAAATATTGCTAGTTTCTTGCTTTGTTTGGCCTGGAATTCTCTGAAAATGCCACAGTCCAAGGCTGTTATTGCATTTACAGTGATTTTGCTAGAAGAGGAAAATACCTATGATACACTAAAAGGAACATAAATGGAAAAGTCAAGTTCTGTTTAGGGGGATGTGGGTTTCAAATCACTAGAAAAGCACAATCATCAAGGCAGTCACCTAAAAAATTGACTTGTTCATTTCAGATTGCACTTTGATTTCCGTGTTCATCTCCTCCATCCTTAGTGGAAAGATGGGCCTAATGAGAGTCAAAAGGAACATTAAAACATGTCAATCATCCACACAAAACAATAAAATAGAAAATAGAACAAGAATAGTTGTCATTGTTTCCTGCAGGGTTGCTTAGGGAAAGTCCATGAATTATTCTTCATCTGCGGTGGTTAATTAAGGAGTTGGTGTCAGAAAACAAATCAACTTCGTCACCAACCACACTGTTAGTTCTACTGTGTTCCCTTTCATGGCAAGATTTCCTTGAAGTGGATAGTGTGTTAACTTACATTCTGATGCAAGCACCTGATTTCATCACGGAATATGGCCTGAGTAGCTCTAACCTAAGACATTGGTCAAGACCATCTTCTTTACACCACAGCACAAAACAATCCCCAAATATGACAATTCAACCCACCCCGAGCATCATTTCCCAGAAATACTACTTATCCTCAGGAGGTTGGTAGTGATTCAGCAACAGACAAAGGTAAGAGTTTGTGGGGCTCCACCATCTTTTAACTAAACTTTCTCTAATGTATGGTCTCTTCATCTCCTTCTAAAAGAGTGAGAATACAAAACTTGTGAAGACTTGAGTACAGAGGTACCATGTGCCAGTTCTACTGAAGTTCATCGACAAAGACTAGTCACAAGGCCCTGCCTTCCTTCAGGGAAGAAGAGAAAATGGTAGAACAACTGGACTGGTTGTGGAGTGAAGTGCTAAGGTCTCAGCCAGATCCACCTGCCAAAGCATAAGCTATAAATCACCCATGTGTCAGTCACAATTTTAACATATTCATGTGTTTGAATGGCGCTCTCAACATGATTACTGCAGTGTCTATGTCAGAACAAAATATTTTCTTCTTCATCTTGAACTTGTAGTGTTGCATGTGGTAATTCTGAAAAGCATCCCTGTGACTAGAAAAACTCCCTATTACATTAAAATTTGAATCAGCATTACCACAAATGTGTTGATGCTTTTGCTTTTGATGTAAATGAATTCCCAAAAGGAAACATCTCCTTGAACCTTCTCTTTCTTGCTCAAGATTTTCCCAGACCTTGGTTATCCAAGGGAAATACGTCAGGTCTCAGAGAGGCAGCTCCATCGTCCGTGGACTCCTCTCATCTAATACAGTTTTGATAGGCTTAGCATCACTGGGCAAGCTATGCGCCACCTCTGCTCTGTGCAGGATTTGCATTATCTAAAGATCACTCTGTAAGCTATGGTCCATTCGCCTTGGCAAATACTGTTTAAATATAGCATCCATAAATAAATGTTAAATAATTCATGAACATAATTTTGTAAATTCTGCTAGGCCACACCTCTCTGGGGGCATATTTATGAACATGCGTCAGCCTGGAATCAATGTGTCTGCCAAGCTCCTTGCCTCTGAGGCTGAATTCCCACATCTAGCCCAAAATGCTGCAAACGGCTCCGATTCCCCTTCAGTAGTCATCCATCATACTGTCACTTTAATTCAGATGCTGCTACTTGTTTTAATAACATACATCTTACACAAAGAATATTGCTAACACAAGAATCTTGGGGTAGATTTTTACAACCTCATAAAATGGTATTAACCCTCTGATCCCTGATGTTCTTTGCACACAGCACAGGCCCCTGGTCGCTTTCCCTGCCCCCTCACTCCCTCCAATCTTCCTGATGCTTATCAATAACCTCCGTTCATGGGGGCTGGATAGCACCAAGACCTGTCATCAATCATTGCAGTAAAAATATTATTTCTCCAGCATTGCCCTGAAGAATTATGGAAAGAATAAAAGTGTTATTGCAGGAATTATTTAGCAAACAATAGATGGATAAAATGTATTACGGTAAGTGTTAAATTATATCACCTCATTACAGAGGGCTGACTTCAGATAGCTTGAAAGTGGCTCGCTGCCTTTTCTAAGTAGTTCGAAAGAACAATGGATAGACCACAAAAGATTTCCAAAGGAAATCCCAGTCTATCAAAACTAGCATGACCTCTACTGAATAGAATTTATTTGGGAGAATGATTTGGAATAAAAGCCTCCAAGCCTCTTCTAGCCTGTTTTGAATATTAAGATGGAATTTTCAGAAAAGCAATGAGTGTCTATATTTAGTTTCTAGAAAGATTCTTAAAAAAGAAAAGAGATGTGTGTTCTAACTACTTCCTTACCATGTACCCCCTCTACCCACACACTAACACACACACACACACACACACACATCCCCAAGATTAGAACTGACTTCACTGGTGAGGGAAATATACATCTTGCACTACTTAGCTTAGTCATTTCTAGAAAAGGGTACCATGCCAATATTTTAAGCCTCTCTGTGTTGGAAAATAATGTTGCTAAAATGTCAGATTAAGCCAATTACTAAAATCAGGCTTGCATTTTAAATACTACTAAGGATACCTAAACAAGGTTGGAAGCCATGTTATTTTTTTTAACCAAGTCGTCTTTTATCAGTTAATGCAGATTTTTTTTAGGCATAATGTTACACTGGGCCCCTGGGATTCATTTGATCAACATGATTAAATTATTTCCTTACTCAGCTAGAAGGAAATTACTAGTTACCAGACATTATGTGTCTGTTAATTATGTGCAATAAGGCTCTCTCCTATCACACCAGCTCCTGCATTCATGTTCTGTGCATTTTAAAAGCATTATCATTAAAAATTTTAAATATTGAAAAGGGACAGCTCTAATTTTGTTTCATCTATTTAATAAATAAGTAATCTGTGGAATCAGTGGTACAAAGTGTCTCTTTGCACTTTGTGTCACCATAGACATTCTTAAGAAGATACGAAAAGATCGTTTTGATCTCTAGTTTCACAAAGGACTTTCTCCACCAGCTTTCTAAGGCAATGGCCAAGTCCTCTGTTCCTGAATAGGACATTGCTGAAAAAAAGCTGCTGACGGTGGCGTGGCTCTTCAAGACACAGCCAGCTCACCTGGGGTAGGAGTTGGTGTCAAATCTGCATATCCTCTTGGAGCTCAACCTGCTATCTAAGTTTTCAAAAGATTTTTTTTAAGCAAAAGAAGAGACAACATATGGTAGCTGAAAGGCCTTATTTTGTCTCCTAATGAAATGATGTGCTTCTGTTTCATATTAAAGTGTTAATCGGTCTGAAATTAGGTCTCACAAAAAGAATAGTGCTTTTAAAATGCTTAATATGATTCATTTTGTGCAGTGAAAACCAGATGACTTTTCTTTTTATATCAAAAAGAGAAAGTGGAAAAAGAGCTTGTCTTTCCCTGCTACCCCCCCACCCCCACCCCCAGCTGCTGGGGCTGGGGACCTAGATCCAATAACTGGTTTAGAGAACAGAAAGCTCTTTAGAGTTGGAGCTTGCACCGAAGCCTGGAAGGTTTTGTTTGAGTTTGAGAATCTTCACAGGTTTAGGAAAGCTCAACAAATATTTCAAAGAAGGAAGTTTCACATTTGAAGTAGGTGATCCTGTTAGGCGCTGAGAGATGGCGCCTTTGTTGTGGACCCCGGTCTCGTTTCATGTAAGATAGAGCAGCAGCGTCCCGATAATATGCCAAGACACTGCTTTCATGCCAGAAACAGATAGGGCTGAACTTGTTTCATGCACTTTGGCTTTCATTGTTAATAATGAATGACAAAAGTTCAGAGGAGAGGAGCTAAGCGGATACTATCTGGGTTTTAAAAGAATGAATTTTAACCAGCAACATGCCGATCAAACCAGTCAGTAACCACTTAGATTGTCAGTGGGTCAATGTAGAGAGAGAGCAAAGGATGGACTCATCGGGAGGTCTGGCCAATGCCAGCAGTGTCTCGGTGCCCACAGCGATGGAGATGAAGAGGGAATGCTAGTGTTTTCGGAGAAAGAGCTGGAGAGAGAGATGGGGATAAGAAAACTGACTCATCTCATTTTAGAGCTTAATGGATGCAAATATTGATTCAGCGAGCCTTTTGGAAGTTAAAGCAATGATTTGAAATCCCAGAATGACTTCCTTATTTTCTTCATGTTTACCCTTTTCTTCCTTCCTTATTCCTTCTTTCCAGTTCTTTTCATTACATCTTTCTTTAGCTCCCTGCTTTCTGTCCTTGTTGCCTTTGTTCTCTTGATTGTGGTAGCTTGTAAAGCTAGCCTGCAGTGGTCTGTGACTAAGAGAATATTCTACAGCAAATACTGGCAACTGAAGTGATAGCCTCCCTCCCCGTAAGTTTGTTGTCAAGAATGCTTTGACGTAAATGCTAGAGTAACAGCCCTCCCATCTCTGGAAAGAGCCTAAAATAGAACCCTGTAAATGAGGAATGTCTCCTTTGGGTTGGAGCAAAGATCAAAGAACTCTTTTCTAAAAGTTGGCTTGGAAGGCTGAAAATTTAAATTTGTGGAGTTCTTGACTGTCAAAAGATACTGGCATAATCCATTCTATTTGCATTGTATTTTTATTGACTCTCCTATCAACTCATTGAGGTCTAGGAAGTAGGTGGTGCTAGGCTGCATTAAGCTGTTGAAAACCATAGACAGGGAGTGGTTAACAGCATCACTTAGGGAAAGACAGGTAATAATTGCTGTGTCCCTGCTATCAGCCCATCACCCTCTTCACTCTACATATAAATAAGCAAATCTTGAATGTGCTGCTCATACGATTTAACATTGTAGATAATTCAAATTTCCATTCAAACATGTGGTTTTATTCCTTGTTGCTGAAAATCTTTTCCAAAGTCAGTTTCTAATATGTCTTTTCTTGCTTTAGATGTCAAGTGTAATGAATGTCCTGGAGTTTTTGTCAATCAGCTGGTAGAGCAGATGATCAATTCTTATTTTCCTGATCTGTGGTCGTAGATGATATGAGACGTTGAGCTGAAAAATGAATGAACCACAGTGCTCTGGATTCTAGGATTCTTAGCTTCTGTTCTTCATGACAGAAGGGGTCACATTTGCTTGATTCCCCTTCTATCCTGGGTGCTTACTAATTGCCTGACATGAACTAGCACAGGGTGCTCACTAACTATAAATACAACTAAACTATAAATACCGAATCCAGAGCACTAGAGTGTGCTGTTTTGTTAGTGAAGCCTTTCTCCAGAAAGTCAAATATTAAGTAGAGGTAAAAAGAAAGAAGGGAAGGAAGAAATCTGAACACTAGGTATGTTGATTCAACCTTCTTACTGCCTTAGAACAGAAGGTTGGTGAGATGAATGCGAACTGATTATTAAATTGTACTTGTCGCTCTTGGTTCGCAGCTTGCCGAGGGCCACTGCCATTTCTTTGTGGCTTTGCAAGTCTCCCAGAAACATGAGACTTCACCCAGGAGGTCACTGCTTCAGAAAAGAACACAAAGAAACCAATGGGCCAATCATGGACCAACAACTGACAAGAAAGGAACTGGAGTGACCAGAGGGGGGACCAGAGGAAGAGGAGTTGGGAAGACCAGGTTCACAAACATGAGCTATGTTTGCAAGCGGTACAAAAATTTAAAAATATATTATTAAAAAAATAAGCTCCTCAAATAAACAAATAAATACATTTTACTTGTTTGAAGCTGCAAAGTGTGGAAACAATCAGTTTGGGTTTGCTTCCCTACTAACTGAATCAACAAATTGCCTCAGTGCCACATCCATAGGCTTGCTCAACAAGACTCATCAATGGTGCTGTTCACTCCCATTTACAGAGTGTAGTGACTGGCTATCTTTTCCCATCTGAAGTCAACTTTATGGCTAAAGCTTCTAGAGGGCAGGATTGGGTGTGCATATCCACGCTGCTTTAAACAGAGTTGTTCTAGTTGGTAAAGTTTGCCTTCCAGCTTTCCCTAGCTTACATATTTTAATGACTAATCCTAAAAAGTCTTTTTGTGTGTGTATAGATTTCTGTTGTATTTTAAATTTCGGATTTCATGGCTTCCCTTTCCTCTGGAGATTTATCTTGGTTGTCTAATTGAATGGTACCTTTATTTCCCTTGCTTCCCACATAATCTCATCCCTGCTCCTTTTAGATAGTTTCTCCCAATTTGGAACCTACAAATACTCTTGAATTTTTGCTTTATAATCTCTTGAAAAATCAACCCTTCTCTGCTTAAGAACACTGCACTGCACATAATTCTCTTACATCCCCTTTGCTTTTTGATACCTAGGTCTTTTCCTCAATTTAACCCAGCCCTTAGTTGAAGACATTTGTTTAGTTATTTTTAGGAAGCTAAAAATTCCCCAGGTGGATGAGATATAAAGGGGAAGATAACCTCATGCAGTCCTAGTAAGAGTGCATTTTTCACAAACTTCCACGTGAGCAACCTTATAATATGCATCAAACATTAATCCCACATATGTCAAATGATTTCATCTCTAGTATTATTTGTTCCAGTTTTCTGAGCTGTATCACTTATAATTGTTTATAATAGGCAAAAATAGGGAATTTAGCTACTTTTCAATAGAAAAGTAACTATAGCTGTTTATATTAATTTGGCAGAATTCGGCAGCATCATATACTTTGAGATAAATATTTACTGACATTTAATATATACATGATATACTATCTAAAAGGTCAAATATGCTCCTCTGTTCAATCAGTAAATCAACTATCTACTTTGCTATTTGATCTCATTTGATTTATGTTTGGTGAGAGGACATAATGGTTACTTAAGAATGATAGGTATGGATTCATTTCTTTTTTATGCCTAGATATACTTTCTCATTTTCTAAATATATATAGCTTTATTATTTTTTATCAACAATTTGATAGGGAAATAAGAGGACCACTATCCAGTGCTGGTATTTTGGGTATACTGGACAATCACACCAAGTCTTGATGAACTCAATACTTAGAGTGAGTGCCATCCTGTTGGCACCATTATTCACTCAAGCCTTACCCATAGTGTTTGTTTTACATTTTGATCAGTGTGTTGTGCAGATGGGGTAGTCATGAATGATTACTGAATGAATTAAAATAAACTAAGCTGCCTCTCTAATCCACTTTCTATCTCTGTGCCTTATACGTCCTAAAAGTGAAGATTAAATGGTCCCAACAAATTATGGTGGAAAACAATGGGTGATTGGATGGGTGGTGTAGTGATATATATCTGAAAAAGTCTGAACCTATACCTCTGAATTATATACAATGTTGCAAGCTAACATTAACTCAATTAAAAAATGAATCATTACATTAATGCTATAACTTAGGTCCATAGTACATATGGTAGATTGAATTACAGTTTTCTGCTCTTCACTACTCTTGCATCCATATCCTTTGCCATGTTATTGATAATTCCTCTTCCAGAGACAGAGAGCAATTCTCCATCCATTGAGCTTGAACATGGATATAAGCAAATGTTTGAAATATGTCTACATAGTCGAGTTTCCAGTCTTGAACTTTTGTCATTACGCCGAGAAAGGATTTCTTGGTTGACGCACTAGTCCAAGGGGGCTGAGAAACACACAGAGAAGATTTGAACCCATTATTTAATTGGGAAGCATGTCTAACTGAGCACACAATGGCTCAGCCAACAAACCATCTTCTCCTCCTGCCAGTCCAAAAGCAGATACCTACATGAGAATAAAGGACTGCGCTTCCAATCTACTGAGTTTGGGATGGTTTGTATTACAGTATCATTCTGGAATTAGCTGAGCACGATAATATATTTGCCAGATGTTTGATTTTACTCTATTGGTTAGTTATCAGATATTAATGAAACTTACAAAAAGTACCTATTCCAGTCATAGCAATGATTTCATCATAAGCCTACAAGAAAAATCAATAATGACTATATGTCTGGGAAATTGATAAGGCAAGTTTAAAGTTGTAGTAGAAAAGAACTAAGGAGCCCTCTAGAAGTTAATATAGACAAGACAAACCATGTGGTAAAATGAGAGTCCGATCAAAATAGTTTCTAAATGTGTTCACCACTTGAACATATTTAGACTCCGGTTTGGGTCTGTGAGAGAGAATGAGAAAGTAAGGTTGAGGTAGTAGCAGTATCCAGAAACAGTGAAACATAGTAAAAGCACAGTTAGCGATAGAAGCACATGTTTAAGTGGCAGCAGATATAATACCTTTTCCAGGGTTTCCCAAAATTTTGAAATGGAAAGTATTGCAGAAAGTCATTCCTTCATAAGAATGGTGACAAGGTCAGGATAAAATGTGGTATTGGTTTACATCACTTTACTTCAGATGACTCCATTTGTTCTTGTGATCCAGTGAGACATCAGGAAACAAGTTATATGGGTGTCATTTCACACCATCAAGTGAAGACAAGACCTTATCGTTTGACTGCTAAATGGGGTGTCCCACTCGAGTTTATAACTAGCTCAAAATATCCAAACATTTAACCAAATGAAATGTTCTTTTAATGTTTTTCAACTCCCCAATGAAAATTGTTTTTGCCAAGATCACAGTGACTCAAAAAAGGAGGCCAGCAAGGGAAATCAAAGCATCACTAAAGGTGTTCCGCATCTGAGAAGCATCAAGTTTTAAAAGGAAGAAAATAGCTACTACTTTATTCCATAAATTAAAAGCAGAGCTTCTCGTTTCTTTATTTTGAAACACTTCTTATAAAATAGGGGCAGTAGACTGATTTAACATGCTCTCGTGGTTTCTATTGAACTCCTACTTTTACCAAAAAATTCTATTTTCTTTTGGACCAAAATTAAAAATACTACCTAAATTTTGGCCAGTTGTTTTACTATAAATCATACAATGTGCATTAATCCTTTTATAGTCTTTTTGACCTAGCCTGTCTGCATCTTAATCATTTTCTTGTTGTGCCAATATTGTTTGCATAACAGTAGGTTTATAATTTATGTTTTTTATTAAAAGGTGTCTGTGGAAAAGAGATTTACCATGACTCTTCAGAAAATTATATTTTTAATCAGCTGCAGAAATTCACAGTACTTTCTACATATGGGGCACCTTATTATAAGGATTCAAGCAGACCAAAGTCAACAAATAATCTTGTCTGTCTATTGTTAATTCTTAGAGAAACAAACATATGTTTTGAACATCGTTACTGTTAAATTAGCACAAGCAATCAGGCATATGAGGAGAATAAAATAAAAATGCAGAGCACTATGGTATAATTACTATTTGCATTTAAATTGTATGCTATACTTTTAGAACACCATGTAGTAATAGTGCAGTCTAACATTTACTGGCTTCTTTCTGTGTGTCAGTAAGAAGATTATCTCAGTTAATCTTTACAACAACCTCATGATATAGATAGTATTATTATATCTATCTTGCCTATAAAGAAACAAGCTGGAAGAGACAAAAGCTCTTGTGTGCAAGACGACTTTGCAGATTCAAGCCTTGAACACTTAATGTTGTCACTCTTGGCTCTATAATATGCCTTTTTGTTAGAAATGACCTAGCATTCAGGTTGCATGTTAATTTTGCTATAACAGAGTTTATAACAGAAAAAATGTCATCATATTAAAGGAAATAATAATTCTTCAATAAATAGTTAACAAGTCAATTGTGGAGGAAGGAAAAATGAATTAGCCTCAAAAATATGATTTATCATTTTCTCCAAAACAGTGACCATGGATATTCACAGTAATACCTAGAGGTAAAGACAGATTCTTTCTCTACAAATTGAAAGAAAAAAATACACACACCACCAAAGCACCAAAACCCTCCAAAACTGTCCATCATACCATCCCTCTGAAGAAGTATGAATCTAACCTCCTAAATTACATACAGTGTTATAAACAAATGTACTTCAATTAAAGAAAATGAAAACTTTAAAAAGATGACTCTATAAATACTGTATCTTTGGACCAACTCTCATCCAAGGAGGAATAGATGCCTTGCTTGACTTACAAACACACCTTATTTCTCCCTGAGAATATGTAAAATCACTGATAGAATTTACAAGTGGAATTTACTAGTAAATTGGAATAAATGCAATACATACTTATTAAGGTAAAGGGGAGAAGAAAAGAAGTTCTACTCTACCCATGTTGAGAATGGAGTTCAATCGACAATGCACAACCGAGAATCCCTGGAAGCTGGACTATGAGTGGACAATATCTCTTCCTGTGGAAGGAGAAAACTGAACTTGAACTTCATTAAAAGGAGTAGAATTTGAGTGGGGGTAGAGGGATGGCAACTGGACTATAAGAGTATTACTGGTACTTTGGTAGTGAGTGTGGTGGGGTAACAAACAATTGTAGAGGTGTGAGCCTATATCTTTAAAACATATACAGTGTTGTAAACCCATGTTACCTGAGTAAAATAATTGAAATTAAAAAAATAGTAGAATTTGATTAGGCAGAGAAGTGCTCATCTCTCCTAGATGATTGAGCTTCCTGAGTACAGACACTGTGTTTTCTTACTGCCATTTGTTCATCTCTATATTCTAACTGGTATCTGCTCTTGGTGTACACTTTGTAAACATTCCCAGAGCTCTTAGGGTTCAAGCAGAACGAAGAAATGTGATGAGGCTGAATCTTAGACTAAGAGGTAAGATGCAGGGTTTTGGCTCCTTCCAGCCATGAGATCTTGAATATAGCTATTAAACTGTGCAAGCCTTCTTTACTCATTAAAAAATGGCATATCAATTCCTCTGATGCCTTTCCAGGATTGCTGTGGGATTTAAATGGGGGGGGGGGTGGATGGCAAGGAATGGATATTGGAGTGTTTTTGGTGGATTATCAAGTATCATGCACCACTTTCTCTTAAGGCACTTTCTCTTAAGAATAAACAACACAAAATAGACAGGAGCCTTAATGGAGGTTTTAGAAATCATCTCATTGAGTACCTAAATTTTGCAGAATAGAAAAGGGTTTTTAAGGAATATCTATGAGCTGAAACTACTAGCACCCTCTTCAATTTCTAGATTCTCAGTATGCATTTTATGCTATTAGTTGGACTATTGTTGGCTATTGGTTGAAGGAAAACTGCTTTGAAGGGAAAAAACCTGCAGAAATGCTAACTAGTCTAATTTCAGGCATACACTTAGCTCTATGGTCCCAGGCTAAGCCCTGATCCTGTTTGGTCTGGAGATAATATTTTAGCCAGTGCCTGTGAGGTGTCACTACCTCCCACCCCAAGCACTTTCCTTGTGGCAAGACAGTAAGACTTATAGCAGACTAAACTGAGAGAGTGTTACCTACTTAAACTGTTTTTCTGACTTAATAAGAATTTTTCATCTACAGCAAGCCATTTTAAAATATTGTCTATACACAAACAGTCACTCTGAATAATAGGTCTGCACACAGTAAATGTCACCTCTCTAAATCACAGTAGACCTCAGCGGCTCAGCAGAGGAGGCTTCATAACAGTTTAAACTTCAGCCTCCCATTTATTATGGATGTGTTTATAAATCTCAGAGGGCACTCTTCCGCCTCCTGGGAAATCCAAAAACTGTGCCATTGTTTGTCAGGGTGACTTGTCCAGGATGTGGAGGCCCCTAATATCCTTCTTATATCCTGATCCCATTTTGTTCCAAAGTGGGTCAGCCAAGGTTGTTGTCAAAGATGCCATTTTCTCATCTTTCACAACAGAAAAAAAAAATGTTCCAGAGAAATATATGGGGCTTCAAAAACAAGAATTTAGAGAATGGATGGAGGACCCCCCCCCTTTCTTTTTCTTTTTTTCACTTTGAGTAAATGATCTCTACAAAAGTGCTTTGAGTTTCTCACACAAGGGGAGCAAAAGACAGCTTACACAGCAATGGCATTGAAAAACTCCTTAGCAGATCCCATCTGTCTTGGTTAGTATGAATACTTTAGCATTAAGTAGAGAAAAGGAGAATCCATCAATAGTTAATAACTGACCTTAAGATGGGAATTCAAAGTTCACCATAATTACACCCAAGTGTCAGAGAACACGCTTGGGATGTTATCAATATATTTGACTATAAGAGCCTGGGATGGCAAATTTAAATACCATCCAAAAAAGAACTAGGCATTATTTTTAATGATAAAATACTGTTACAGTATCCAGCAACCCATACAAAATACTTGAAACAAAATTTCTCAGCTAGGAATGATGTGGAAAGGTAAACATAAACTGAAAGAAGAAATAGGAGACTGAAATATAATCATGTGCCTAGGTTTTACAAACAACATTTCTTAGCTTTCAAGGGAAAACATATTTTAAAGGTGAAAATGAGATTAGACAAAAAATTAAAAGAAAATGTTTTTGCAGAGATACTCAATATGAATTGTCATCAGAAAACTATAACTACAATGAGATAGCACTACACAAGAATGGCAGAAATAAAAGAACTGACAGCACCAAATGTAAGACTACTGACCTCTCATACCCTGCTGATGGGAATATAAAATGACTCAATCTCTTGTGGAGAACTATTTATTGGTTTCCCACAGTTTAAACATACATATGCCTTCTGACCTACTATTGCATTTCTGGATATTTACCTTAAAGAAGTGAGATGTATATGTTCATAGTAGGATTTGTGCAATAATGCCCATAGCTTTATTCCAATGGCAACATTTTGAAAACAACAAACAAAATCCATCAGTATGCTATACATGTAGGATGGAATACTATGCACCAATGCAAAAGAATGAAATGCAGGCACTTACAAACACATGTACAAGCTCATGAACATTATTTTGGGAAAAATAAGTTGGAAAAACCTCTATGGCCCCATTTATATGATGTTCAAGAACAGAAAAAAAATAGTGGAAATAGGAGTCATTATAGTGATTCCTTCTCAGAGGAGAGTCTGTTTTGAGGACGAATTCCTTCCTTGGTTCCTTGGATCTCTATGAATTACCTGAAAATCTTCACTTTTGCTCATGCTATCTATGTTTGGAGTCTGGTGTTTGCAATCAAAAGACCTAAATGATGTCATATATTGACCTATCTAAAATAGTCATGAATCTAACTGTAGTTTTATATTACAGGGAAAATCTTCATTGTGCTTTCCCTCCTACAGTCTGGAGAAAACAAATTTATAGGGAAATCATAAGTCAATGAAAAGATTACAGTCAAATTTAGTATATATAGTCAATATTAACGCTTGGAAGCTTTGAATTCTATAAAATGTGTCCTCCAAAAACTAATTCCACTGGGTGACACCATTCACATTTACTGTTCTCCATCTTTTGGTAAACACATGACATTGACAAGTGGAGAACATCGGTGAGAACCCTTGAAGAATCAACTGCCAAGAAGTTAAATGAACCCAAAATCAACAGATGACAAGCTGTTTTCTCAGTGGTCTGCCCACATTTTAAACAGTACTTCTGAGGAGAATATGACATTGATTATATTTGGAGGAATAAAAATGAGTCTTCCAATGGTAGATTGGCCACTGTGTGATAGAAGTCTACAGATGACTTCCATATTTTTATTGCATGTGTAAACAATAAGAATATTTTTTCTCATAAAAATCTTGTTAATAAAATCTTTATCCAAAGGAACATTGATTGATAGTAAGATAATCCCTCTGTCTTTTTAATTCGGTAAAATGTTATGAAAATGTATTAATCAGGTTTTGCATAAATAGTGATGCCTTTATAAGAATGACTAGGTCTTTTTTTCATTCTTATTTTTGTGTATTTTTTTTTTTTGGTTCCCTACACCACCCATCACCCACCTACCCCACCCCCCATCTTCTCCCTGACCTCAAGAAAGGCCTGAGTTCCTGTACTTCTATTACTCCTGCACTACTGGAAAGAACTGGGACACCAGCTCAGGTGATTTCAACTGTGGAAGCGATATTTGGGGGTGAGGAACTGAGTCATCCTTTACCATTGCAGGAAGTTGTCTGTTTCTTCCTGGATAGAAGACACTGCAGAACTTTGTGGCTGGCAGCTGAGAGATGAGAACTTTATTCATCCTAGAGCCTGGGCTTCTCCAGGAGGAGATGGAGCCCTTTGGAGATGGAGTTCCTTGTAACCCTATGGGAAGGAGTGTCATAAAAAGTGTCTTGAGTCCTCTTGGAAGATTCTGAATCACAAGTTTGGCAGAAAGAACAAGAAGCAACCTCTTGTAAGACCTCAAACACATTAACTCATTGTACCAAGTTGGGGATGTATTGTTACATTATTGAAGGTAACATCTAGATGCCAGTGCCTCTAGCTCTCTGTCTGGTGGGGATCCCCACATTTCCTGGAGGGTCAGTGCACACTAGGCCAGTGCAACCCTGAGCAGGCCTCTGGGCCAAGAGTTGTGTTTTGAGGAAGCTTTGCCATTCTACAAACAAGGGGCTTCCCTTTCTCCCGGTCCTCACTTTCTCGTGTATTCCTGGGTCCAGTAACTCCCTTTCCTAAATGCAGTTGTTTCCATGTCAGGTCAGATTCTGGAAATTTCTCAAATCCCTTTTCTGCAAACAGTTTCCTTATTTAGGAAGTTTGCAAAAGAGCAGATTCAGGGATTTCCTGCACCAGAATAGCAACTGAAGTCAGTCCTTCATTTTTCCTCCAAACTGGAGCTCTAGATCCCAGCCTGCTTAGCAGAAGGCCTGTTGTTTAGTATTTCTTATTTCAGGCCTGTTTTCTCCTTCCCACCCTCCTCCTCCCCACCTCAGGCATTTTTGGTTTGTTTGTTTGTTTTTTTATTTTTTATTATTTTATTCATTTCTTTTTACCCACCATGTTCTTTATACCTCCTCTACCCTTGTACCCATCTCTACCCATTCCTCCCCACTGTGGAAGAAAAAAATAGAGATTTTAAGACTCTTATTTTCAATTAAATATGACTCTTAATTTTGTTTTTTTTAAGTATCAACAAGGCTTTCTTTTCACTTTTCATGTCATCTTCGAGTGGAAATTATTTTATATTTGCATAATATCAAGGAGTTGCTAGAGGATCATGTGGTTTTTCAAGGAGAAGGTATCAAACTGGATCAAGTTGGATAGGCCCAGATCTTCCATCATCATAGCCAACATTACATGATAAAAATGAATTATATATTTACATTGGAATTATCTCTATAATATCTATGCCTTAGAACAAACTTTTTTCAATGATCAAACAGCATGGTAAAATGTTATTTTAAGTGAAAAGAAAAGGCAGACATTATTATTTGTTTATCCAGAACCCATTTTTTTTTATTACTAATAGACTAGGCTTATTCTGAATCACAACATATCCACCTAAAGCACATGTCTTGCATGTCCTATGTTACCAATACCAATGAGATAGAAGCAGAATTCATTGGGTGGTAATTCTTGGGGAGGTCGCCAAAATATGCTATAACCAAAAACAGAACTCCCATTTGATGCAACAATCCCACTTCTAGGATCTACCTAAAGTAAGAAAAACTCTAGTCCAAAAAGACATCTGTACCCGGATGTTTATTGCAGCACTATTTACAATAGCCAGGATATGGAAAAAAAAATGCCCCCAAAACAGTCAAATGGTACAGAAAGCTGTGGTATATGCACACAATGGAATAATATTCATCAACGAAAAAAGACAAACCTATGTCATTCGCGGCAATATGGATGAAGTTAGAAGGAATCTTGCTAGCTGAAATAAGCCAGAAAAAAAAGAGAAATACTGGATCATCTCACATATATGAGGGACAAAGGGAAAACAATCAGACAAGAAAAGCTTAGAAGTATTTTTAGCAAAATTGAAGCATAGAGGCTGGTCACGGTGGCTCGTGCCTGTAAGCTTCAGTCTATGAAGTGGCCGGGGCCAGGCATCACAGTTCAAGTCCTGCCTGTGGCCGGTAGCGAGACCTAGTTCCAAAAAAATAGCTGGGCGTGGTGGCACGTGCCTGTAAATCCAGCTATCTGGGAAGCTGAGGCTGGGGATTACTTGAGTCTGTGGTGCCCCAGGCAACGAGAACCTGTGGTTCCATGGGCAAAAATAGCGAGACCTAGTCTCAAAAACAACAACAAAATTGAAGCATAGAGCATGAGCTGGGGAGGTGGGAAGTTGGGGGTGCCAAGGGCACAAAGACTAAGATGATGGTTCATAGGTGATAAGGTGGTGGGAGAACCCTAGGGCAGATAACAATGTAAAATAAAATAAACAATAAATAAAATTTTTAAATAAATAAATAAGAATGCTGATTCAAACAGGAAAAATAAAATAAAATATGATATAGTTTGCATTTATCTCCAGCTCTCATTCCTCCTGTGCAGAAAATAGATGTGATCTTGGGAGCATCAAGTGCTATCTTGAACAATGAGGAAATATTGAGGATGGAAGCCCTTTAAGTATGGTTGATCCTGGGCAAGTAGGAATCTCCAGTCTGTAGGAGGCTGTTCAGTGAAGAACAGCTTAATCTAATTCTAAGCAATGTGGGGGAGTGGGGGTTGTGTCGGTAAAAATAAACAATTATTTAGAAAGATTTGCAAATCTATATTTCTTTAAGTTGCATCTCCTAGGTTGGGGATTTGACCTTCAAAGCCATAAAGCTTTAAAGCTGAAAGAAACCTTAGAGAACATCTAGGCAAAATCTTTATCATTATCTAAGCCAAGACGAGACTCAGAGAGCTTCAGTGATTTGCCCAACACCCTGCCAGGAGTTACTTATCAAGTGTCCATTATTATCAGTATTTCTCAAGTACACATTGTTAAGCCTGTCACTGAAACACTTTCCAGGAACAGGAGGTCAGTCTTCTCTCCAAGCCACCTCCTGTGGCTCTCAAAGCACTGTTTCTCCTTGTTCAAACCTATAAAGCAGTAGGGATCCAGTATATACTTCAAGAGCAAAGCTTCTAGGGGGACTAGCTTGTCTTTTTAAGTTCTCCCATACATCCCATAATAAATACGGTCTGACAGAGAGTCAATGATCATTTTGATTCCATACATGTGTGTGTACACGCTTGTGTGCTTCAAGGCAAGATAGCGATAGTGTGAAAGCCACTTTCAAAGCAAAGCACCTCAAGCTGCAGAAGGAGAATGATGCCTGACAAGCATTTCTTTTATTGAATAATCCAGTTTACAGATGCTTCCAGACAGACTGAAGGGCTTTGACTGGGTTAAAAATATGACAACTGCAATCAAAGTCCAGCTGGCAAGTATGCTGTGAATCACAAAGGCACTGACTAGGTTTCTCCTGAATGAACTCAGATATTTTAGTAGATCCTCCGGTCTAGATAGATAGATACCAGTTCTCCTTGATAGCAAAACTCCATTCAGGAAAAAGAGAGGGTTGAATTGCTCCTTGTACTTCCCAAGATCTGCTCCTTGTGTGTTTGGAAGGTTCTCAAGCACTGTGGCCTGGATGCAGACTGATAGCGGAAAGTAAATCAAGGGAGCAATTGGGGAAAAAGGCACTTGAGTAGCCAACTTGCCTATTTCATAGATCCTTGCAGAGAATATAGGCATGCTGGGGCATTTTTGTCTTAGCAATTGCTACTGAGACTCACCATTGCAGCGATCCATGGGGATTCGCTGAAAAGGTTAATGGCATCTATCAGATTTACAGGGTACAACAAGGAAGTTGGCACATTCCCCCGGTGAGAGGTGTAATGTCACCAGTGTGGGCTGAGCCGTCCACATTCATTATCATTCATTGGCCAAATGGCCTGGGTTTTAACCAGCCTTGGAATGTAATTCGTCAACAGTTGAACATTATAGCAAGAAAAGTGGCAAGGGAGATTCAAATCGAAAAGACAACAGAACTGGCACATTGCGCTATCAGCCGATGGAACTTCTGAGAAAGTTAAGAGAACTCAGTGCCTGCCATGAAAAGCTGAGACAGTGCAAGATCAAGGTGAAATAAATATCCAGACTCTGTAGTGCAACTCTTTTAAAAAATAACTTCATTAACACACCCACAGGCACCCTATGGTAGTTGTGTGAAGCTGTTGTTTCTCCTGCACTGTTCTTCCATGGAGTTTTCAAGAAGCTGTTCAGATTTGTGTAAATATGTGACTATAATTGGTTTTCCAGTTTCACAGCTTATCAAAGGCAGAAAGGGGGGCTCACTGACATTTCAAAGACAATAAGCACATTGGATGCAATGGTCTATGATTCTCCCCAATGTTTTTAACCAGCTATTGGAGAAACAGATGGTTAGATTTTCTAGGAAGCTTAAAGCAGAAGCTGAGCTAATACAAAACTGCTCAGCTATCAGACGGGGCAAATGCATTCTGTCGCCTTTTTTTTCCCCCCCAAATCACAACCCATCAGAGGAAGGATTTAGCTTCACAAAAAGATATTTACCAGGAAGCTTTCTGCAGAAGAGAAGGGCATGCTTTGTTAAACCAGATGCATTTTATTTTTCCTGGAACCAAGATTTATGAACGCAGTATGCTCATATTTCTCCATATACAGTAATTGGAACTCATTATGCTAATTGTATTTCCATTATCACTAATTAACAATCAGAGTGACCTGGCCCACAGTCTAATTTGTCTTTAATCTGTTTTTGTATAGGGAGTTTTATCCTGTAATTTCAAGGTGATAATTCTATTCAGTGCAACTTTATGAATTGCACAAGGTAACACTTTTGAAGCTCAATGCTATCCTCTTGTAACTGTTTGGAGTAAAATGGCAAAGTAAATGGGTATACTTGCACAAGCCCTGTCACTGATGAGGTAGATACTTAACTCATGACAACACAAGAGTAGTCTGCATAATTATTGCTCAAATGTCTTAATACCTAGTCTTAGACAGTTGACATTTCCTGGCATCAAGAGGAAAACAGGTTCTAATGATTTTTAACACTTTATAAATATTTCTGGATGACAAACCTCTTGTAAAGAGAGAAATGACAGGTTTGGATCTTCAAGATACTTGTTTCTCATAAAAATGAGATCTTGAAGGGAAAGATGAGATACATTCATGGTATTCTTGCACAAAAGATGCTTAGTAAATTTAAAGTTGTGGAATCATATAGGAGAAGAAACATGATTTGGAACCAAGGTTCTGAGTTCAAGTCCAATTTCAATGCTTACTGGAAAATACTACTCTCTCTCTCTCTCTCTCTCTCTGAACTTTTGTATCTTCATCTTAAAGTTGAGATAATATATTTGAGGTTACTGAGGCATCATCAAGCAGTGGTTAAAAGTAAAGGTTTAAGAATTAGACTGAGTTCGAATTTAGATTCTCCCTATATTAGTTAGTACCTGAAGCGATAACTTCAGTCCCCATATATATGTCAAAATATGTATATTATATACAATGAATTTGTATATTAAAAATGGGCACAGTGATAATTGCTGCATGTATAGTTATATTCCATTGACTACAACGTGTTTCTCCATCCCTGGATCATGAGAAGAAGTAACAAAGGCTAGGGGGAGTAGTCGTGTGGAGGTGCTCAGTAAACAAGAAGCATCTTATATGGATGGGAGCGTGACAACTGCTGATCCCTGAGATGGGCGGCTTCATTCTGGGCATGAAGTGAACATCATCACCCTAACCCATGGCAAGAAAATAATTCTTTTGGGAAAGGCTACAATTCATATTAGAAGAGAGAGAAATTAAGCAGAGAAAACAGCCATGGAAAATTATTTTAAATATGCCTCTTCTTGTCCTGAGAAACCTTGGAAATTTTGCAACCCTCCAGTCCAACGTGTCATATTCTGGCTTCTAATGTGAGTAAGCACAGTTCAAGCGGTCTCTGTTCTTGAACGTTCTACCAAGCCTGATTCACCTGGCTTCCCTTGCATGCTTTCCAGTGTCCCCATAATCAGTCAATTTGAAGTGTTCTCTAATTAATTAATTAATTAATTAATGCCATTGTGCTGTGCCATCTTTCCCCACTCCAACCAGACCACCTGTCAATACTGAACCCATCATGTCAATGTACCACTTCTTGTGCAGTGCGTAGAATGGTCATCTTCTCGGGGAGCTCTATTTTTCAGCCCTCTTTGACAGGATATTTTTCTGAAGTTCCCAGGGTCAGATAAAATAGTAGTTCTAGAGAAGACCCTGATTTCAGACACTGGCCAAAGAACAAGTGATTTGCTTTTCCATGTCCACGGCATAAATCACAGGATATCACCTCATCAGCGCAATAATCTTAATCAGTGCTCACCGTCTGGCTTTCCACAGCAATTCCAACTCCCTATTGATGTTTCCATCTTCCCTTCTGTTAGACCAGATGGTGCATGTTCTAGCCTCTTTATTATCTTTTTCTGACCATACTACTCTGTCCAAAGATCATCGCAGAAAACCTGTCCTATGGGTAAAACACCTCCATGGTTCAGGCAGGCTTGGCTAATGACTTTCTCAAAAGCTGAGCTTTCTTCCAAAGCCACTGACTGGCCAGTCCACAATTACTTACTAACACAACCACTTCGGTCTTCACACATCAACATGAGCTTTCTTCTCCAGGTAGAAACAGAATTGAACTAGAGTCTTTCCCAAATGGCATGATGTTTTTTCAGGAAGAGGTTGCCACCAAAACCCACCAAACATCACAGAGTGTCTTTTCCCACTGTGTTAAGAAAAAGAAAGCGATCATCACCCTTCCCTACTAAGAAGGACCAGTGTTTTGCCCACATATACTATCATAGCTTAATTATTCTAATTTTCTTAAACTGCTATCTCTCATTTATCTTTCTGAATGAGCCAATAATGCACATTAAATAACGTATAAAATAGCTGACATACTTGAACATCGGCGTCACTGTGACTTGAAAAGAAGACAATCAGGAATCAATTAAATCTATAGATCATTTTTAAAGTGATCATCAAACGTATCCTTTTCAGCTACATATATATGTGTTTGTGTGAAATAGCTTCAAATTTATTCTAAGATAACAATTCCCTCTTTATAGAAATCACTTGAAAATTATAACTTCAAATAAGCTGGCTTTCTGGACTTTATTTCCATTCTCTAAAATACAAATTCACATAACACAATCAGTAGGAAATATAACAGACATACCGAGTTGAAAGAAAGCATTGGTATCTAAATTCCAAAGAATACGCATCAGTCACTGAGTGAATAGATATGCTAACCTGGCACCATTTTTCTGTTGTATCTGACAGAACTGAAAATCACAGCGTGGAGAGATTTTATCACAAAGGATTTTCAATTTGTTGTTTAGGAAGATAGATCTGCAAGTATCCTCTTTATCCCTAATGACTATAGAATGTAAATAATCTTGTTATAGCCATATTTCATGTAAATTTTATCTCCGGATAAGGTAGATTTCCTTCTAGGCAATTTCTTTTATTTTTTTTACCCTTCTGGCCAGTAAACACATGACATGCTTGGTCTCCTGGTTAAAACAAAGCTCAGTAAACCCAGAGCTTTGGTGCACTGTGGACCAGCTCATCATCACAACATATCCACTGGACTCTTTAGAGTTGGTTTCTCGTATGTTTCCAGTCTGACTCCATGTTGAGGGTTTTCTAGAGGACACGATCCATGTTTGCATCTTAAATCATCTTCCAAGTTACAAACAAAAATACAGATTCATTAGGCTGTTACTGACGTTTTCCATGTTTCATTTACTTGCATGACCATAAATCAGTTAACTAAGGCAAAATAACCACCAAGGATATTTTTTCACTCTTGAGAAATTTAGGCCAATATGGAAAAATGCAAATTTTACCCCAAGCACTCTATCCATAGAGGCTAATATGGTTAACTTCTTCCCTGAGCCTTAACAGAGACCTTACATAATTCTTACTTCAACAGTGAGGTTTCTAGGATTTGGGACATTTTAGCTCCTCCTTTTTATACAAGAAGAGGCATGGGCATGTTTCTTTCTGCAGTTGCCTAGTACATTACTGTTCTCCATTTGCATACTGTCTGATGATTTGTGTGTGAGGGCAGCCGAAAGGTCTCAGAAACATTTCCCTATAAAACCATTTCCTCACTGATAAGGTTTCCCATAAGCATAGCTAAGGAAAATGGGTCAGACTAGATCTCTGAAACTGTTTAAGGAAATATCTTTCAGATTAAACAATATACTCCCAGCTTTAATAAAACATCTAAAGTGTTTAACTTTTTCTCATGCTGCACACAAACAAAATTCCAAATGTCTCCCATTTCTCCTGGTCTCCCTAATATCTGAATATGGTCTTCATCCCACAAACACTTTATGATTATCCTCTTTTTACAATAGCAGCACTTTCAAAGTACTTCTCTAGTTCTTCTATATTTTTTGCATACCACAAAGTGATTTTAGATAGCATCTCCTCTATTTATTTTGTATTTCATTCAGTGTGATTCCTAGGCCATGCAGAGTGAAAAACTTAAAAACTTAATTTACTAATTCTTCCAAGACTTCAAAAACCTTTGGGACATTTTCTCCAGGTTGTTTATGTATATCCAAGTCTTGTATGCTTTTTATAATTTCATTTTTGTTCAAAGTAGAAAGCAAAACAGAAAAAAGTAATTTAGGCAGATCACCAATTTTGCAAATCTTGCTATCACACTGGCTATGAATTGGAAAACAAGCCTCTGAATTGGAAAGCAGGATGGATATTAAGGTCCCCAATGTGAACCTCATAAATTGTGTGATGATTCTGACAGCATGGTTGGTTTCAACTTCATTCTCAAGTTCAGTTGTTGCTAACTTATTTGTGCCTGTGAATGTATGTGTTCATTTCATTCTCTCATTCATTTACCAGTTCACTAATTTGATAATTACAAAATAAGTTTCTATGTGAAATTCCCTTTGTAGGCTCTTAGGATATGGACTAATTAAGAAATTTATTGATCCCAAGGGACATATAACTTGGATGAAGAGACCACACCTAAATGACTAAATGTAAATTTATGAGAGTAAAGACTTTGTTGGTCTTAATAAACAGCTAAGAAGTGTCTGGCACATCAAAGGGACTTGGTGAATATTTGCTGGACAACCAGATTCTATTAGGGCATAATAATAGCAGATTAAGTCTATATTTTCACATCCCCAGTATCTAGAACGGTACTCAGTTCATAAAAAGAATTCAATAAATATTTAGTCCTGGCAATGTGACTTACTTATGACCAGTGGAAAACAACAACGATGATGACGATGATAAAGATAATATATTGGCGCTCACTGTGTGCCAGAATGTGTTGGAAAATCATTTAATCTTCCTAACAATCCTATGAAGTAAAAGCTGTTACTATTCTCATTTACAGATGAGGAAACATTAAGTAACTCATATAAGGCACAGAGCTAGTGTTTACAGAGCTGAGACTTGAAAGCAAATGGTCTGCTTCAAAAACACACCCTTTTAAATACTTTGTTATCCGGTCCAATACATGTTTGCTCAACTGACTTGGATTCAATTGCAGTCTGACTTTTTAAAGACTTGAATAACAGACTAAATGGTCCAAAAGTTATTTCCTATATATTCCCTACTATTACAGATCCTGCAACTTATATTTCTCTAGCACTTCACAGCTTTTCTACAGATTATTCCATAGAATCTCACTTATTGAGCTTTTCTGAGATATACTGTAGCAAGAGGGTTCCATCTATGGTTTGTAAGATATACCAAAGAAGGAGGGTAAAGAAACTGAAAACAAGAAAGCAAAAGCCTGGAGAAATAATTTGGTAATAGGGAATTCTCTGCACCAGTACAATTGAAGTGGAAAAATATGTCCAGTCAGATGCAAAGATCGTCTAGCTATGCATGGTAAAGGAGGAAAAGATCTCACCAAAGTTTATCTATAGCATCAGCACTCCAGACAAACGAACCAGAGTTACCATTGATTAAAAATTTCAAATTATCCCAGAAGATAGAGTTTGGGGCCAAACCATATAAATATAATTTGTAGATGTTGACTTAAAAGCAGGAGATTATCCTCCCAACTTGAGGACTTAGAAAAAGCAACAAAAAACCCAAAACCTAGCAGAAGACAAGAAATAACAAAAATAAAAGCGGAGATTAATGAAATAGAAACCAAAAAGACCATCGAGAAGATAAACAAAACCAAAAGCTGGTTCTTCGAAAAAATAAATAAAAATGACAAACCCCTGGCAAGGCTTACAAAGAAAAGAAGAGAGAAAACTCAAATAAACAGGATTATAAACGAAAACGGAGATATTACAACAGACCCAGCAGAAATCGAAAAGATAATTAGAGACTACTATGAACATCTATATGCAAACAAATACAACAACCTGGAAGAGATGGACAAATTCCTGGAACAATACAGTCATCCAAAATTGAACAAAGAAGAAATAGAAAACTTAAACAGGTCAATCACAAGCAGTGAAATTGAGGCAGTCATCAAAACTCTCCCTAAAAACAAGAGCCCAGGTCCTGA
>PVHY01006502.1:63499-74248 GCA_004024945.1 Uropsilus gracilis | reverse complement strand
TTTTTTTTTTTTTTTTTCACTATATCCCTTACATTAGTGAAACCATTTGGTTTCTGCCTTTTTCTTTGTGGCTTGTTTCTGCTAATATGATCCTTTCATTGTTTTAAATGTGTGATTATAATAGATTTAGCTACTATCCTATTGATGGCATTGTGTTGTTTCCAGTTTTTTGCTGCTATTGTTTTTTTTTTAATTCATTTTATTGATTTGTCACAATTGTGCATTAATTGATCCCTCCTCCTCCCTCCATATCCCCGCTCCGTATCCCCCCCTCCAGTCACTCCATCTCCCATTTTTGGAGTGAAATTTTCATTTCTGCTTCAGAATGTGTACTTTACTTTTTACTACGCACTTAGTTAACTTTACATAAGGGTCTTTCATATTATATTCTCTAGAGCCTTCATTCGAAGCATTAGCAGCAATGTTCTTAACTGTGGATCTTTTTAGCTAATATGTCACTCTAAATATATCTCTATTCTCACCATATCCTCATTAAGCATAATCTAACTTCCATCCTTAAAGTACTGAAAAATAAAGCAGATATACTGAATAATCCTTGACAAGAACTTTCTTGTGCAGACACTTTCATTTAAATATATTTTATTGCGGACTCTGCCATTGCAATGATTAATCCTCTGATCTTTTGAAATATGACGTTTGGGGTCTGAACCTAAACATTTTATCTCCCAAAACTGTTCCATTGGAATTCCCTTGTACGATACCCTGTAAGTCATCCCTTCATTGCCAGCTTCATTTTCCTATAGAAAACAAAGGTTCCAAGGAACTCTGTCCTTCCCTTAATCTGCTAGTTTCTATTTTTATCACATTAAAAAGTTCCTGGAAGGGAGAAAGTCTATGACCTTAAGCTTGAGGTTTCCCAGGCCCTTTGATCCTGGGACCTCCCTAATGGAGCTTCCCTCTGCCAGGCTGGCATTGCCTCAGTCTTCCATTTATCTAAAGATTAATCCTTGCAATGTTACAGAGAATATGCAGATTACACAAGTAGCAGTAACATTTCTGATTCCTATTTTTGAATGTGTCTGTGTCTCTGTGTGTATGACTGTCTGTTCAAGTGGCCCCTGAAAAATCTCAATCTTTGCCTGAGAATTCCAAGAGGAGATTTCATTTGTCTCATTGGCAAAAATCCTTTTTATATCTTCAAGCTAGTGGAGATGTTTCTCAGAGAAATCCAAAACAGTGTTCAGACATTTAAGTCACAAGGTCAAATTTCCAGGCAAGGGGCCACTCTGACTATGGTCTGACACCTTTGAAAGATGTAATCAGGAAAATAGACTACTGCATTTGGTGCATTTCACTGATTTCTGAATGCCTGTAGAAATGTGTTTAATTGGGGGAAAAAAGATACCTAAAGAAGGCACTTCTATCACTTTATTCCAGTGCCTGGCCATCAGAGGAGCAAATAGCTTCTATCCTAGCCAGTATTCCCCCTGACTTAAAGCCCCTCTCTTGTCCAGCACAGTGTGGCTCCTCTGCAAGTACCTCGGGCCTCAGGGTCAAGAACAGATTATTGGTGATTCAATTCAAGTTGGCAAATAGACATTGAGCGCTATATTCAATATGTCAGTAGTCGATCCTGCACTCAGATCTGTTGTGACGTTTGCCACGAGCCTTGAACCAAGCTGAGTCCCTGGGGGATAGGAGAAGCACATCAGAGGCACAGATGGTGATGGCTGAGCATTTCTAGACCTCACTTCTGCCTTCCTGAGCTCACATCTTGACCGATCCTGTTCAGATCTCTCAAGGTCCTTCCTGACTCCACTTACTATTTTTCTGAAACCTTTACCAATCCAACACCTTCACTGCCACCTTCTCTTTATGCACCTGAGCTAGAAAATGTTTCAAGTTATTTTTCATTGACTGCTTTGGCTGAAATTGTCCAGCCCCCAAGACCCACTGGGGCACTCAGAGAGGCAGAGTCCATCCTGCAAAACCTGGTACAGCTGAGCTCACAGAGCTGCTAGAGGAATCGCCAACGCCCCTCATTTAGTCTGGTCCTTGGATGCCAACTCTGCTGGGAGGCGACCGGTAAATCACCCATAGCTTTGAGTCTTCATTAACTTGTCCCGAGGTGCCCCAGGCTTGTTGATAGACAGGTGGACGTCGATGGGAGCACCACAGAAAGCAGGTGCAGTAGAAGCAAGTACCTCTTAGAGGTGGCAGTGGATGGAGAACTGGCAGTGGGGGCCTCCGTGGGGGTGGAGAGCATATGTGTTGGCAGGAGCAGCAGCAGCAGCAGCAGCAAAGGCAGCAGGGAGGAGAAATGGAGTCTGTATTTTTCCATATCATCAGCTTCTCCCCCAACCTCAAGGAAAATATGAACTCCCATTGGGCCTCAAGGAAACAGGAAGAGTCTAGGGTCTCTTCAAACCTGCCACCCCATCCTGAAAACGAATTTTAGTTGAAGTCCTGAAAGTCTCTTCCCAGTCAGTTCTGTGATGAATTGCACTGTGTCAGAAGAGAAACTGTATTTAGCCTGGCTTGGCACAAGAGAGTTCCGCGGTGGTGTTCACAGGGAACACTCCCAGCGAGTTTGGCGGTGCTGCTGCCACTCTTCCCATTTGTTTGCTGTTTTTCACTGGCATCTGCCTTCGCACTGGCAGAACTAACCTGGCTTAAAGGTAAAGGTGGTTTACCTGGTAGGCTGTGCTTTCGGTGGACTTCTCTCACCCCACAGGATCATAGAGCCCGGACATTTAACCTGTGCCCTGAAAGAAAGTGGACATTTGCTGTGTGTGTAGAACTCAGCACACACTGCTGAGGAGCAAACCCATTCTCCGGGTTACTAAAGTCAGCTTCCCAACTAGAGGCGATATCCAGCATGACAGGTTCTAGCTTCTAGACTAGCATTACCAGACTCCCTTGCCCTGCCCAATGTGGAGAGGGAGGTATTCAAAATGTCCACTGTAGTGGCCTCATATCTTCTTACCATTAAGTAGACAGATGGTCAAAAATGAAAAGAAAAAGAAAGAAAAGGATAAAGAAATATTTCATAATTGCCATATTATGGAGGGTTTATAAGCGAACTGATGATTTCATTTGTAATCCCATTTTCATTTTGATTTAGTATAATGTAAATATTATTTCTCTTGACATAGAATCTTAAATTAGTCGACTTCTTACAGTTGGATGGTTCTTAGCCTTTTCTTCCAATATCCATACATAAAACCCCAGAACCTCTGAGAGACCTAACTACAAGGACCCTGTTGGTGACTATCTTTCCAAAATGAAGAGAAACAGTAAATAGTAAAACAATTATCATTGTTTCTGAATCAGTTCCCTAAGCTGAGATTTTTCACATTTTATAAAATGAGATAACTATGCCATCTGTTCTCTTATAAAAAGATACAAACAATGGGTGAGAAATGCCCTAAAATAATTATTACTAGGCGGTTTGAGTATTTTCCTTTTCTCTTTTTATTGTATTGGTGTATTTGATTTGAAATGAAAACTTTTATTTAGATCTTAGGCTCCTTTCCCCTTTTTTCTAGTAGTAGTCTACCAATTACAAGCATATCTTGGGTATCTACACTTTGCTCAATATTGCTCAATATTACTAGGGGCATAAAGCACCCCTAGTAATTGTGCTTGAACTTCATGTAACTGCTTCCCTCTGGCTCACACAACAGTACCCTCAAGGATAAATTCTGTGGTTTCCCAATCACTTTCAGTGACAAGGACCAGGATTTTTGGTAATCAGGACTCATTTTTGGTGTATATTTTTTGGTTAAGCCAGTCTAAAGCCTGGCATGTGTTCAGGGGTATCCAGTGGGAAGGGAGCATATTTGTTTTCCTCCCTCTTATTTTATTTCCTTCTTATTGATTTCCCTCGCCCAAGTGGTAAGGAAATGACCTGGAGAAGCTTCACGACTCAATCTCCTTCTTTAACTTGCTTTTTCTGTACCTACATCTACTCTTACATAAACTATGTCTTGCATAAACTTTCAGAGGAAGATGGGCTTGGAGGTGTAAGGCTGATTCTTTAAGTTCTGCAGGTAGATGGCAGGTAGTAGTTACTTATCACCTGTTTTGTAACTTATATTTGCCATTTCCCTGACATTCTGATGTATAACGAAATGACCCCACCATCTTTCTAGTTCCAGGTCCCTCTTCCTTCCTTATTTCCCTGTCCAGTCTTTCACTAAGCCAGTTTTTCTAAAGACATTTTGAATCCTCCTGCCTGGAGATCACATTAGGCTCTGGTTTCCTCCCCAAATGATCATGTTCTCATATTTTAGATGCATCTGTCTGAAAGAGCTAAATCAAAAGAGCTAAATAAACAATTGCATTGACAAAGTACTTTCAAAACTATAAACAACAGGATAATTAGACTAGAAACTTTAGAAGTGCTATTATTTGGAGTGATCACAGACTTGTAGAAATAAGCCAACGTAGACAACGTTTGGATTGGTATTTGGCAATGGTATTAATTTAGTAATGAATGAAAAAGCTTATGTTTTGTAGACTTTAAGCATTCCTCACATTGCAACAAAATTCTGAGCTTGCAAATTAAATATTTCTGGACACCACCCTGCTAATATCTAGATAATTTCTCAAGTACCAGATTAGATTCTATTTCCTTTTTAAATTGCCTGGAGCAATGGTATGCTTTACTTTCCTCTCTGGGGTTTATCCCTGAGTCATCTTCCCTGCTACCATATCATCCAGGCTACCATTAAAAGCCATCATTTCCACTTGATAAGCAGCTTCATTTTCCTGTTGTGACACTCACAGTGTTCCACCTGTTCCCCTAAATCTGAGAACAGATCAGCAAACCATGAGGCCTTTAGTAACTCACACTCACTTCCTAGATCACACAGTTCAGCCAAATGGGTACCTACCTACTTTACCTGTACTAACAAGCAGACTCACAATCTATGAGGGGCAGTTATGGGGAGACTATATGCCCTTTAACTCAAATAGATTGATATTTTCTAGCCTTTAACTGAAGCCTAAAGACACCCAAGAACCCAGCAGAGCCCTGTTAAAATGCCTATGAATGTTAAAAGTGAACGCATCCACATGCTAACAGGCCCAGGCCATAAATTGAGAATATATGCCATTTAGCAGAGACAGCAAGCTGTAAGTGGCAGTGAAGGGCAGAAGTTAATTGAACTACTGTGCTCTTGTCACAAGTGGAAAGTGACCAGTGCTGGAGACAAGATGGCTGCCCCTGAAGTGCCCGATGGCAGCCAGGAGATCAGATCCTTGGCTCTGCAAGGGCTTATGGGTGAGGGGGAAATCATACACAGATGACCAATTTTTTTATGGTTCACAGCCGATCAAAGTGAAATTCAGCAGCTGTTCAGGACAAGTGACCACTGTAACGGCTGTAATATAACCTACTAAATAGAGAGGGAATTGCATTAGAGCAAGAGGTTAGCCGTGATTATCGGCAGGTGAGTGCTTTATTGAAGTTGAAAGACCATTAACATTGATAGAGTAATTATTTCAACTTGAAAGTAATTACCTTGATGGGTGATAACTTCTCTAGTGCTCCCAGATTTGATTGGGCCAAACAATTGTGAGCTCCTGAAGCCTAGAAAAATATTACAACAATACTGTGATTTTTAAATTACTGAAACCACTGTTGGAATATTTTAATTATGCTGAACAGTGAAAAGATTTTGCCTTACACCAGCTACTGACCTCTCATGTAGAGAGAGACATTGCTTTTTAATCCAAATGCAGTGACCCACACCCACCACCTGTGAACACATATGTGATGGGTTTGCAAATGAATCTTTTTATCCTGATACAATTTTTAAGGTGACACATCTTGTTGATGCAGTAGCTGTGACTTACCAAGCTGAAACTGCCGGCGGTTGATCATGTCAATGAATTGGAAGGTCCAGAATAGCAGCTATCTTCTATGTCTGTGACAGAGGTTGAAATTTGGCTAAATTAAAAAATTCGGAAATGGGGTCCCACAGACTGAAAATTCTGGTTGCTACACATGTGGATCCTGAATTTCAAATTTTATTTAATAATGTTCCGCTGTTGTTCAGATAGCATTTTCACCTGATGCTGTGTAACTTCACCTACCCCATTTTAGGGCATTTTCTGTTTATCCATGCTAGACATCAGCAAACAAAATGAAAAGTAACACCCAGTTACTCCTCTGAAATTTCATGCATATATTAAAGTAGGGAATTACTTGCAGTGGACAACCAAGACACATAAAATCTAGCATGGGGATATGATCAAGAGATGGTGTGGGACTCTCATTAATCAGCTCTTTGCACTAATCTCTTGAGCATCTATTGTGCCCACATGCTATAACAGATAACAAGAAAGTAGAAATAGTGTCTTCTTGCTGGTGCTCAAGGTTTTGGAGAGCAAATAAGAAAAGAGACAAATTACAATATATAAAATGATGCTTTGGGCATGAATAAGCATTGAGTGTACTTATAAATACTTTAAAAGATAGCTCAGCAGGCCCTAACTCATGCCTTGATTCCAAACCCAGCACTCATCTCACAAACCACAAACCACTGACTGAACAAACACGGCATCATGATTCTCAGTCATGCTGCTGGAAAAGATGAATGTGACATCACCTCCTGGTTTCTCGATGATCCCTTACACCTTTCTATCATCTTGGCAGGACTTGATCAGACGATCAGCCAATGAACAACTGTCTTTATGGCAATACTTCCCAGGAATTTTTTTCCTAATCAAAATCTCAGACTCTCATATGGGCAAAACAGGTTTCCACCTGTTGTCTGAGAACCATTAAGGGATGCTTTACCAAGCAGTTCCTGGGTGTCCACCATCTTGCCATCTCTGCTCTAAATTTCTCTCCCTAGACAAAGTCACTGGGTCTCTCTTCCAGGGAACCGAGAACAGAAATGCCTGCCAGACTGGGAGATTTGCTAACTGAAAAGAGAAATGACTGGTTTGAGTTTGGCACAACAATACGGGTTTGAGAGGAAACCATTGGGAAAGTGATAAGAATTTATGATTGGAATTGTAAATCTTGCCACTAAGCCAACCGAAGAGGGAAGACATCTGACCGGCCTGACTTCACCTCGGCGTCAGCACAGCAGGCTCACCTTGTCATATAGGTTGGGCTAAAGATTATTTTAAGGAGCCCCTCAGGTACTCTGAATTTAAAATATGGGCAGTAACTCATTTTTGAGTATTTTCTGTGATACCTGGATTATTGAATATTCACCTTACAAAAACAGTTTTAATCCATTCAAAAAACGTGCCTTGTCTACCTCCGAAAGATAATGTCTTGGTAGTAAAATGACAGCGGATTTTTAACAGATGTAAATGTTACTTTTTTGACACTTGTGTGACAAAACACAAGTCATGAATTTTATCCTATAAGTTCCCATTGGGTGATTATGATACAGAGTTTTATTTTTGCTAAAGCAATTACCAGTGTCATGGCTGGATACCTGTGCCCATTAGTGGCTGGTTCTGTGTTTTTTTAGGATGGTTATTGATCTCTTGCTGAGCTGAGATTCAGGTTTTATGCCAGATAGTTTGATTAATGGGTTGGTTTCTATAAGTGGACTGAATGGGGATAGAAAGCAGGGGCAGCCTGCTCTGCCAACCCCAAATCCGTCAAGACGCATAGCTCATTATGAAACAGTTATCAAGGATACATGAAAAATTAATTGGGCTCAGTTTGATTCTGAAACGCATCGGCTTTCTACTTGGCGGGGCCCCCCCACTCTTTCCAGATGTTCCCCACCAGCCCCTGGAGAAACATCGAAGGGAGATGTATTAATACATTGTATTGATTAGATCAAGACCCCTGACAGTTATTTGTAGAGATACCATCTGGCTGCTGTTCGAATTCCTTCACCAAAAACAGGACGTGACATGTTATTAATCTCAACTCTCTAAGTATAGACAGTTGCCTTTGCTGCTAAACCACATTTTACCATTCCGTGGGAGACGAAGGCAGACCTGAAGGGTGCAGAAATTAAGGTTATTACACAAATTGAGCCATATGGTCCAAATATTTCAGCAAGAAAATTGCCAGGCAATAAAAATTGCTCCTGCCTTCCTAATGGTGTAAATTACAGTTTAACCATAGCTCTAATGATGTCCTTCTGCCGCGCTTAACTACTGTTACATGAAGGACATTGTTTTAAAAATATAAAAAACAAGTAAATGCCAGCAGCGTGTTTTACAATCTGTTAGTGTGTCATTAAGAACACTGTCAGAATTACATAAACATAATGGCAGGAGCCCAGCATACAAAGAACTGGTATGGAAAGAGAAAGTGCTTTGCAAAGTCTCTTCTTGATCTCTGTAATGTCAAGAGCGTGGTCCCTCTGGAAGTTTTCCAGAGAGGAAAGCCCTGTCCCGGCTGACTTTCTTCTAATTCTCTGGTGTGCTCTGCCAGTGGGGTTTGGGGGGCAGCTCTGCCTGTCCTGGTGGGTCTGTGAAAGGGAGCACTAACCCCTCTGAAAAGCAAAATGATCCAAGCTGACCTTGTATAGTATGTCTGTTGTTGGCAAGAAGGGTCAAGGATCTAGGAGCTTCCTTCCCAGCAATGCATAACACTGAAAGTACAATAATTGTTCCCTATCTAAAGAAACCCATCCCATTATTAGGGACCCAGGAGGTTGCTTATTCAAGATCATCATAAGCCTTAAACCTTATGTTGAGAAATATTAGTATTTGAGGAAGACTTGAAGCCTTCAAAGGTGTCAGACATCTTATACCAAAACACTCTGACATGAAAAATTTTGCCCATATAGTCATGAGAATATGGATGTTATCCCTCCAACCCTCCTAGGATGTTGGAAATGCAGTTACTGCAAACATTGGGAGAAGAGTTTATCATAGATGCAGATATATAAAACTTGAAGATATATAAAACCTTTCATTCCTAGTGGGGATTTTGATTTTTTCCTAAAGCACATTTTACTTCTCCATCTCTCCAAAAGAGAAAGTCAAGAGTATATTTTGCCCTTTAATAACAAAAAGGGAAGAAGAAAAAAAAAACAGGAAGTAAAAACATCCTAGTTTTTCTGCATGAAGCTCAGTGAGACCAGCGGTTACTTCCAGCAGGAAGACAGACAGGATCTCTGGTCCAGAGCATTTTCTACCTGCAAAGCCAGCCCTCCCCAGGGCTGGCTCCCTTCCTTCCTTCTGGTTTGGATTAAAATGTTCCCTCCTGAGATGGTCACTTCATTGTCCTGAGAAGGGCAAGTACTATATGATGTCACTCATCTGTGGACTATGAGGACTATGGGAGGTGGCACGGACTGGACTCTTGGTGGTGGGGGTGGTGAGATGTGCACAGGTGTCAGGATGAAGTTGAACCCTTGAAACCTACCCCATGTTGTAAACTAATGATGCTCGATTTTTAAAAAGTCCCCTTGCGTACCTTTCACGGAGGTCCCCCTGACCTGCTACCTGTTGTGTGTCTTTCCCCTCCATCACACACTTCGGTTTTCTTTTTCTCCTTAATAATTCACATTATCAAGATGTATATGTTTTGCTCATTTATCTTGTTTGCTGCCTATTTCTCCAACCAGAATATAATCCCTGATGGTAGGGATTTTGCTCCTTTCTCTGATTTGCAGTAACTAGAACAATGGTCATTTTTAGACTTTTTAGGCATTTGTGTCATGAGTAAACCAATGCATTGATGAAATCTAATGAGCGAAAGATAGCTTGCATTTTCTTTCTTGTTTCTATTCAAATGATATCATATTCTAGATGTTTTTCAATTGCTTAATAATGCTATCTTTTTAGCCTAAGAGGAGATCTATATTTCACTGAGAAGTCAAATGGAAGTAGAATCATTGATATGTTTCAATCCATAAGCAATTATCTGCTGAGAACTTTCTACAAAAAGCATATTGCCACCTCATTTCATCTTAATAACCACTTGGTGTCACAAGTATTATTATCTGCAACTTATTAATGAAGCTATAGAAACCCAGAGAGGTTAAGTAACAAGCCTGCAGCCATACAGCTGGTTGCAGAGCTGTGACTCAATCTCAGGTCTCCCCGCTTCTTTCTATTACCTGCGCTGCCTAGAGGGAACCACGTTCATTTACCAAATCTAATATAGCAATGAAAACCACTCATTATCATACAGTATAAACAAAAGTAAGAGATGCAACCTAGTTTGATATAACTACCCATATAGATAGGGAAAGCCATTTATAAAAGCTGTAAAGATTAAAGAATTGGTTGGGCTGAAAAGTTCAAAGAATTTCAGGAGAGTTCTGTGCCTTTACCAGGTGGTAGGATTCAGTTGGAGAAAGGGTGGAATGAAACTGTCCTTATCCAGGCAAAGAGAAACCTGGTCTGAAAACATCTGATAGCAAGTCTTTCCTTAGGAAGACAACAGGCGATTTCTCCACGCTGTCCCCAATTTTTGAGCTGATAAGTAAAACAACTTTACTCACAAATTTCCAGCAGGTGTCTAGCATAGCTGCCAAGTGAATTATCAGCAGCACAGGTTGGGGGCTCCTCACCAGCTCAGCGCCTTCCGCAGTAGGCCTTGGGGAGGCTGGCCCTCAGAAACCAACATTTCACAGAGTTGCAGGGATGATGAAGACAGCTCTGAGTGTGGGGCTCCTGGTCTGAACTGGGTTGATGGAGGGAGGAGAGGCAGTCAAAATATCATTGCACTAATGTGCTAAAAGCAACCTGTCTGAAGAGGCCAGTCCAGAACTTAAAAAAAAAAAAAAAAAAAAAAAAAATTCCCTATTCTTCTTTCTCCTTCCTTCCCTGACTATTTTCCTAAAG
>PVHY01006502.1:0-63399 GCA_004024945.1 Uropsilus gracilis | reverse complement strand
AAAAGCCTACATATTAGATAGGGTTGCTGGAAGCATAAATGAAATAGTGGGTATAATAATAGTCCAGCAGGTCTCAATCTCATAGTAATGTTAAAGAAATGTGAATGATTTCACAATTCTTTGAGATTTAATTTATAAACTGTACTATAAAAAAAGATGAACTTTTGACATTTGCATCAACATGGACAGATATGGAAGGGATTATGTAAGTGAAATAAGTCAGGATGGAAAAGCCAAATAAGATGATTTCACACATATGTGGAATCAGAGAGACAGACAAATCTGATAGAAAGAGACTATATCAGCAGTCAGCACATGGCCAGCCAAAGTGATGGGTACCCAGCTCTAAACCTGTCCTTGAGATGCCACCATTGGGTGCCTTGAAAGAGCTAGGGAAGGCAGAGGATTCTGAATTTGTCCTCTGGACTTTGTTCTCCACCAAGACCTCAGTTGCCATCTTTTCTTACCAAATTTTGTGCAATATCTGATTCACAGGAAACTTCATGGACCCCAAAATTAACTTCCTCGGCATTACCTCACATGCGAAACCATATCAATTTTTCTGCTTTGTGACCAACCACATTCTAGAAATTCAATAATTAGCACATCTTGGTGAGCATTGTCAGGGCCTCAGGAGAGGCCCTGCCTACTGGTCCTCTTGCTCAGAACTACATGGTCATCATAACTCCTGCTCTGGCATCTTTTCCAGCAATAATTATTTATTAGTGAAATATATGCTTATTATATCCAGAAATTAAAGTTGTTAGGGCCATGGTGCATCCAGGTCCCTGCGGCTGGGTGATCACATCTGTTAGAAATAAATCACTTTTAAAAAATTATATTAGTTGCACAGACGGTCAAGAAATGGAGCAAGGGGAGGGAGGGGCAGAGAGGCCAAGGAAGCTGGATTTTCAATCTTGTGAAGTAGAGTGTGGTCAGTGTATTGTCAGCACATTGCAGAGATCAGACACCATCCTCTTAGAACCCCAGGTGGTCAATTAACAGTGTGTGCTATTTATTCATTACAAAATAGGCAGGATAAATTGAATGGCTAGATTGGCTCATAAGAATTTCTAGCAAGGATTAGAATAAAAAAATATATACATTAAATTGAGCCCTTACCTGCCTCTAACCCTTCCCCCCCCCCAAAAAAAAAAAAAAGCTATAGAGGATTCCAGAAAAAAATTTGGAAAGGTTTTCCTCTTCAGTGTGGTCTGGAGTTCCAAGTAGAAGCAAAGAAATGGAAAAGGATTCACTTTGTTACAGTCTCTCCCTAAAATATATCTTCTTCAATTCTCGTATTTGAACTTCCTTAGAGTTTCTTCCTCCCAAAGGCAAAAAGGCAGTCTTAAATCACTTCCAGTAATTGCTAGATTCTTAGTAAATTTTGATGCAGCTGTTTACAACAAACAATGCTATTCTGAAACCTCCCTAGTCCTTTGACTACACACAGCAAACAAGAAGCTGGTGAATTAACTTAATCTTATGAACATTCACTTTTGAAAGAACTTAAGAAGGGAAGTATAAAACCATCTGCCTATGTACTGAAAATACATATACTCAATGTATTAACATGCATTTTCATGTTGTGACCAAATATGATATGCTTCGGTGTATTTGATATTTATTTTTCTAAATAATGCTCTCACTCTCTTACTGAAACACATGTGTCAGAATCTTAAATGCGAGGAAAGTGAGGGTTTTTTAGCTGATACAACAGATTCCCCCAAGCAGCCTTACTTGATTAGGGACCTTGAAGATCTTTAGGAAGTGATAGAAATTTCAAAACCCAAAAAAACTCAACTGTCATCCTCCAAAGATCCAAAAAGATCATGTTGATGCACTGTGTTTCCTAAATTTTGAGTAACTTAGCTATTCCCATTCAGAAAATAAAGGATCAACAGCTGGCAGCAAATGTAAGAAACAACTCAGCTGGGTGCCTCTTCAAAAGTCAATTGCAAAGTCAGTATTTGTTTCATCAGTGAATGTTTCTGACAGAAATGACTGTTTTTATGTTGATGGTCTGCTGAGGATTTTCATTCTTGAGTCAAGCTGAGCACTGCAGCCCCAAGAACCCAACTCTTACTCGCCCTGTGGAGCTTGCCTGCTGGTTACACCCACACGCAACACCTAGATCCACCCCCAGAGCCCTCTATCTTCAAAGGAGTGAGCCCTTAAGGTGTACCTGCACAAGGTAAATCCTCACCTCTTGTGCTAGAATGATGGCAAGTAAGCAAGTCCTCATCGTTCACTGCAGTTTCCTTTCACTGTTCTATTCTTGAACCCTGTGGGGGGATACATCTGAACATTTCTTGTGTCCTACTTTTAAAATGCCCAGATGGTGGCTACATGCTCTGGCTTGGACTGAGCAACTATCATCTTTCATGCTCAGTAGTCTGCCTAGTTATCAGAGAGACAGGAGACAAGGCAAACTTCCATTTTTCAGCTCCTCTTCATCTGTTTCTAGTCAGCCACAGTGAATGATGCACTTGCACAATCGTTCAAATGACAGTAACTGTGATAACTGAGCATCACTTTCCTGGAGTGGGGGTACTCTGGGTCCCAACAGCTCCCTGCTTCCCCCCTATTCAGTATGATACCTTCTGCCATGTAACTCATTATTTGCAATCTTGTAAGTAACATGGGAGTGAGCAGCAGTGTAAATATTTTATACCTTGCCCAAACCACTTAGATTTGCATTGGTCTTCTTCACTTCAGTCTTTGTGCTGAACAAAAAATTAAATCATTCAACCTGAGAAATAGTCAAAAGAATGAATAAAATAAATGCAATGGTGTAACGGGTTAAAATAGCCCAAGTGCATAATAGAGGATTCAGTATGATTTTGTAACATACTGTGATTTTGTTTTATATCCTTTTGTCTTCAACTTTATTCTTCAAAGTTTCATCTGGGCAATGACCATCAGTATCATTTTTATCAATAATAGTCAGCACTTCCCACTGGGAAATTAGTCAAAGGGATGAAATTTTTTTTACAAATTATCTTTAAGCATTTATCTTGCAAAAAAGTATTACTGGACTTTGTCCATTGCAAGACAGCAGCCTAAATGAGTTACTTGTTCTAATTTTAGAACTTCAGCCATGAAAAACTAGGGAATGGATTCCATTTTATTTTTCAGAGAGGAAAATGATTTTTCTGTTTTCTTTCTCAATAAAATAGTTTTGCCAAGGGAAGACTGGCAGCAGAAGTCAGCTCTCTTTAAACCTTTTTAAGATGTCTGTTGTGTAAGTACTACTGTTTGGTGTACATTTTCCTCATATCTATATTTATTTATGCATTATAGAATATATTCTAGTGAAAACCATTATGAAAAAGACATATTTAAAAGGATATATATAGGATATTCTAGTTTCTCTTCAGGTCGTATAAATCGTTCATCTTTTAAAAGTATATAGGTAAAATCATCACTAGAACTCTTGATTAATCATGAGCTAATACTGCCATCATTATCTTGGAGCACTGTTTATACTTATGAAAGATTAAGTGTTAATATTTGATGTTAATCCATTTCCCAAGTGGACTTCTTTATAATTTCAAAAGTTTTGTCAAATATGGACCATTTATTTCTTCATCATTGCAGTATGAATCACTAGTATTACATTTGCACCATGTTTTTTTTGTTCTTTATTCAATGTTAAAAATCACCCACATTCGGTGGCTCATTCCTGTTAGCTTCAGCCTATGAAGCAGCCAGGGCTAGGGATCACAGTGCGAGTCCTGCCTGGGGCCCGTAGTGAGACCTAGTTCCAAAAAAATAGCTGGACGTGGTGGCACTTGCCTGTAATCCCAGCTACCTGGGAAGCTGAGGCTGGGGATTGCTTGAGTCTGTGGTACCCTGGGCAACGAGAGCCTGCGGTTCCACTGGCAAATATAGCAAGACCTAGCCTCAAAAAAAATTTTTTTTAATTAAAAAAAAATTTTTTTAATAAATAAATAAAAATCACCCACATTCCCAAAGATCAGACAGTTAAAATAATCCATAAACCCACTTAGCATGAAACCAAAAAATATATCAGGAAAAAAAGCAATAGGTCATTTTTGTTAGGTCCTACTAATCTGAGAGACAAAGGTAGGATAAGAACCCAGGTCCTCAGATTCTAAGTGGCCTCTTTTTTTTTTTTTCTGTGAAAGCACTGAACCTCAGAAGTTGCCACATTCTCCACATACAAGTCACAGGGTTTCTCACTGTTTCCTCCCACCTTGGAGAGACCATTTTTTCCTTTTGCTAAAATAAACCAGCAAAAACAACTAGCTTTTAAAACAATTTTAATAATTCATTCAAATGACAAACATGCCGGGCACGGTTGCATGTGCTTGTAAGAGACAGCTTATGGAGTCATGGTGAGATCCGGAGATCTCGATTCGAGTCCCGCCCGGGGCAGCACAGTGAGACCTAGTCCCAAAAAAATAGCTGGGCATGGTGGCATACTCCTGCAATCCCAGCTACCTGGGAAAGTGAGGCTAGGGATTGCTTGAGTCTGTGGTACCCCAGGCAACATAAGCCTGCAGTTCCTAAGGCAAAATAGTGAGACCTATTCTCAAAAATAAATAAATAAATAACAAAATGACAAACATTGCATCCTTCCTGTCCTCAGCAAGAACTTTTTCCTGTTTTGCCCAATGTTGAATAAAAACTATTATGCAAAATTAAAACCATCTTTGGTTTGACTAAATGAAAATACGAACCACAACCTTTATCTCTCAGAATAAATAAAAGGTGTCTTTATTTTTAATTACATATGCTTAGCTTAAGTGCATGTTTTTTAAGGTATAATGACTAATCATTATCATTTTCTTTTGTTTATTCATTTTTAAATGCAAATAAAAGCAGACAATCAATAGATCATAATCTAAAACTAGAGGATTTACAAGTTAATAAGCTTGAGTCAATAGAGATCCCATAACGAAGTCCTCAGTGCTAAATCTGACATAATTTGGTTTGTGCTAAGCTGGTTGACTTAATGCTTTAACTTAATTCCAATATTAACTGAAATTTTTAAAGTAAAGGGGAATATCTAAATCCTATTATAGTAAAGTGTTTTCAAAGCAACAACTCTATTTCATTCCCGAATTGCTCAAATTTGCACTGCCAACATCTACCTAAACCCCCAGGTACTAATTATTGATAAGCAGTTAGATGATTCCATAGGAGCCTAGGATGTGCGAGCTGAAGAAGTTTCCTTGTGGCCTGTCTTTCCTCCTGGCCTTCACTGTCATCCCTTGTGATGACAGCCTCCATTGTCATCATAACTTCTGCTCTATCTGATTCACAGGCAAACTATTGGAGTGGTATTTCTTGAAAAAGCACTCCCTTCTATTTCCCTGGAAATTACCATTTATCCTGGCATCCCCAGAACAGATACCAGGCTTAGGTCACAGAGCAGAAGGTAGCCTCTTCTGTTTCTGTGAAAGGGAAGTATGAGAAGCTGTCTTTTTGAGAAATGGCACTGATGGTGGACTTTCATCTCCCAACATCGTATTGGGATGGTAAGAAGGTGCACCTGCCATGCCCAACCCACCTTCAGCGCTTTGTGCTTACTCTGCCGTCTGAGTGCCTCCCTTCCAGTTTTGGTTCTGCCACTTATAATGAGATGACTCTGGGCAACATGCCTCAACTAGCTTTGCATTCATTTCCTTCTCTAAAAATTGAAGTCTACCTCATACAAGTACTCTATGGATCACACAATCTAATAGAAAGTTCACAAAACCCTTAGGTTGAGTTCACCTTAGGTTGAGTTCACCTAGGCTAATTGATATCAGCGAGAATTAAGTACTGACAGCACATTTCTGCCACAATAACATCACCAAACTTGTAAATAAAACTTTAAAACAATTCTAATGTGAAGCAATCATCTGTAGTCATTCATTCATCTCCAATTGGGTTATTCCAATTCAGGGTCGCTGGTAGCCTGACAGTTCAGGATTAAGGTGGAACCCACCCTGGACAGGGTCTTCCATTGCAGGGGACATCACAGACACCACTACACCCACTCAGACAGGGTCAACACAGAGACACCAGTTAGTCTCATAAGCATATCTTGGGATGTGGGCAGTTACCCACACAGATATGGAAAGAACATGCAAACTTCACGTGGACAGTGGTCCTTGGAACCATATATTCTTTTCCTCATTAATGATAAATGAAAGTTGAACAAATTAATATGATTCGAGACCTGCTCTACTTAGAAAGTGCCTATGATACTATAGCATATGCATAAAGAAGTTGTGCAAGGAATAACTTCGAGAGCAGCAGTATCTGTAACTGAAAGTGGTCAGATGTAACTTTCAGACCAGTTACATGTTCCCACCAAAATCCAGGTGATTTGGTTCAGTACCAACCTCACAATGTCCTCAGAGAGTTTGCTTTTTACTTTGTACCCTTGCTGTTCCACTCTAGTCAGTATGTTCTGGCTGTTCCTTAGCAGCTTTAACTTCCTGGTCCCATTGTTGTTATGCAAACAGTATACTTTGTGGCAGCAAATGGACCACAAGTCATACCTGCCACTGAACCACTGGTATCCTCTTCTGCTTGGAAGGGTATTCATAAAATAGAGAACGGAAGTCACATTGATTTGTATACGGAACATTTTTTCATAGTTCCCCACCTTTGAAGTCACAGGCATCTAACAGTCTTACTATCACTGTAGGTGGCAGTTGTAACACATTTGTCATTTCCTGTGCTGGTACAATCTTGATCAATGCCGCTCAGACTCTCGTCACTTCAACTGAGTTATGTGCATTCTTGGTACTCCACACGTTGAGTTTAATTGCCACTTAAAATGTCTTCCAAAAGATTACATTGTGATTTGGCATTAAAATGAAAAGTTACCATACACACAGAAAAGCATAGGAGCAGCAGAATAATAGTCATTTTTTTTTAAAGCTTATGCCTGTAAAAGCCTAAAGATATCTTTTAACAAATATAAAATAAATATTCTAAATGATAGCGAGCATTGTATCACCATTCAATTGAAAGCATTTTTTTCTCTCTATATAAAACCAATATGTATAAAGATAGATGAAATCCTAGATTCTAAAGAACTGGAATATAGTCCATGATAAATATGTTATCATATTCAATGTGTTTAGCTAGTATCTCACCAATGAGATGCAATTAATAAAATGATTAAATAAATAGTTAACAAAAATAAGATCAATTTAAATGAAAGACTAATTGTTGTTAGATGCCTCTTAGTACATATTTGTTGACACTGTCCTGTCAGAATTCAAAGTCTAGCGAGGAGAAAATACAACACCCCTAGTGTAATGTGAAACACCATGAACCACATAAAGAGGAGAAAGGCTGGTAACTTCCCATAGACTCAGGGAACTCTTCCAAATGGCATGGCCTTAAACATGTGTTTTTAAGGATAGCCAGGTGTTGCTAGCAGTGACAGGGCACCCTGGCTATGGGGAAATCATGAGCAAAAGCTAGACTCATGGAGGAATGTTGTATCCAGACCTTGAGACATGAGGCTGGAGCACTGGATGTAAATGTCAATGAATGGAGACAAGGCTTGGGGGCAGAGGACAAGTCAGGAAAAGCACCTGCAGAGTCCTCACTGAGAAGGACTGACCCTTCCAAACACAGCACTTTCTAACCAGACCCAGATGACTGCACTCCTCTGACTTTGGTTCAGCAAAGTTGGGATTTGATTTTTCCACTGGACAATGGCAATGAAACAGGATCTAAAAGAACAGATCAGGACCACTGAAAGATTCAGATATTCAAAGGCAGAAAATAAGCTACCACCTGAAGGGACCATGGTTTCAACTCCGTGTACCAATGTGAACAGGAATAGAAAAAGACCAACTGGAAACAGGCTATGGGCATCTACCATAAAAGCAGAAGTGAGATCTCAGGAAAGAGAGGACAACTCTAGAACATGAAGACTGGCTGAAACTCAGATTTCAACAATAAATTCCTGATCCTACTGCACTCATCAGAAGAATGGATTCTGATGACTTTGGACCTACAAGACAGGCAGTTAACCAAATCAGTAAGTCTTGACAAGAAAGAGATCTTTCCAGAGACAATAGAAAGAGAACTCCTAAGCTGAATTTTCAAGAAGCAACAAAGACATTCCCTTCACTGGGAGATTTTGATTTAGGATAAGCATGTATCTTCTCACTGACATCAGCCACTGCTTATAATCAATGGTGGGATTAAGATGATGGTGACTGCACCAGGGAGCAAAAATCCCATATTATTTTTAAAAAATAAGGGTGTTTAAGAAATGAAAATATAAACATGCTGAGGTGGGAGACCTGAGATACAGTTCTCTATCTTTGGTCCATTCTCCACAGCAGCAGCAGCTCATTCGGTTAGCAAACCCACAGCCTGGCTCACAACTACTCATGCTCTTCCTGAAGCCATACAGAGATGATGGCCATCCCATCATGCATTGCAGTTCCATAAGGTTGTGTAAAGTGGAATTGGCAGCCATGTTGGGTAATCTGTAAAGAAATCAAGCAAGTTCAGAGAAAGAGAAGACAGAAATACCACTCAGTCCCTGGGAGACAGAGAGAGCAACTCCAAGTTCTGACAGCTTTCCAATTTCAAAGAGCCAGCCAACGCTGTGTTTCATGTGCTGGAGTTTTATACATTCACTTTCTCTCTTTTCCAATCAAAATGAGTTTCTGCTTCAGGTAACTAAATATTCTTGACTAGAATATTGAGTACACCATTGCCAACTTCCCCAGTAACTATACAGTGTAAGTTTTAGAATCTGGCTGTCATTATTTCTTAATGAAAAATACAATGGACTTTTGGGTTTGATACCAAACTTGCTGAGTTCTATGATAGCTCATATTTAGATTCTTTGGGCTTTCTAAGTAGTCAGTAACCATATTTTTCATCCTTTCAAACATATATCCCTTGCATTAGTCAAGATAGGAGATGAATAAAATAGAGTAGGAAAGGGCAGGGCAGCATAGGTTAGGATAGGATAGGGTAGAGAAGAGCAGGGCAGGATAGGAAAAGGTAGGATATACTGGAATAACAAAATAGCAAATGTCAGTGAATCATAAAATTAAGGTAGGAAAAGCATGTAGGAGCTTTGCCAACGCTTTTCCTTCTTTTATTAATATTAGTCCATGACAGGGGAAAACATGCTAGAAGGTTCTAGAAGATGTTTTTAAGGTCCAGGACAGGAAGTAGCTTACATTAATGGATTTTACAAATTAGTCACATTTTTGTCTCAGGAAAGCTGAGCAATGTGAGAAAATAGATGATTTGCTGGTGAGCACTAAGAATATCTCTCTCTCTTTTTTTTTCTTTTGAGGTCTGTCATTGTTCAGGATTACCAGCATAATAGTAAATAAAGGGAGCAGTCTGTTTTATTTGATTATTACATTAAAGTGTCTAGGCTTTACCATTAAAACAAGGTTTAGTATATATTTTAGTAAATATGTTTATTAGAATAAGAATAATTTCTAATAATAAGAATAATTTGGTCTATTTTCTCTGTTTTCTGGAACATTTTGCATATAACATCATTTAGCTGCTGCTCAAAGATTTAATCAAAAAGCAGCTACAAAAACCTCACGGGTAAAACTCTCAGGTCCTGAAACTTTTTGGAGTAGGGGACTTGCAAAATAGGAGAAGGAAGGAGAGGGCACAGGTTGCGATCTTAGAAGGCTCATCCTTTTAAGTTCCCCATGGAGATTATGTGTGAAATGGGAAGAGGAAACAACCATCCAGGGCCCTCAGGATAAGTGTTTGTTTGCTTTTATTTTAAATCTGATATATATTTATTGATTGTAATATTTTTCTCTAAAAGTTCCTACTTTCACGTACATTTGTGTACATTTTTATGCTTATTATTATGAAATTGTTCATATCTTCCTATTTTGAAGCATAACCTGGTCCACAGGGACAGATAAGTATCAGTAATCTAATAGCCCAGATCCTGGAGTATCAAAGGCCTTTTGGGGATTTTTTGCAACCCTTCAATGCACATTGTCTTCATTGTATAAAAGTATTATTCTTTATTGAAGAGGAGTATTATCTTTTTAATCCATTCCTAGAGTAGGATATATAAGCATACATACAATAAAGCCTATCATAGTATATCATACTGCACTTCTTAGATAAAGTTAAAAATCATGCTCATCATATCCTGCCTATATATATGTATAAATAACTTTTAAAGTTCAAATAGCCTGAGGTTAGTAACAAGGAAGAATTTGCAATTCACCCATGTGTTTATTGTACATTTATTCAACACCTGCTAGATCCCCAGCTCATGGCTCTTTCCCAGGGGTTTTCATCGCATGGCAGTTCCTTTCTTGAAATTTGCAAGAGAATTTCCCTTTCAGTGTACCAGTATATTAGGACAGGGTCCCCTGTACTCTGTGACACTCCATAATATGACCATTTCCCACTGGTTACTAGTGAATCACACGTGCTGCCTACACTCAGGAGAAGGAAGGTGATAAAGGCCGTATCTCAGAGTGGGGGGGGGGGTCACCTTCAGTTGTGGGCAGAAGGAAACACTGAGAAATGTAATCCCACTTTAACCAATTTGACCTAATACAAAATACACAGAAGGGAAAACTGCAATGATATTGAGATGTATCAAGTCTGAGGTGTATAAGACATACAAATGGAGAAGCTGAGAGGACAATTAAGTAGGAAGATGAGATTTGGGGGAGCGATGTTCAGTGACTCCCAAATGTGTATTTTTAGCCCAGTCTCTATTTAAAACTAGAGATTTATAAACTTGACTGTCCACATGCATCTTATCTTAAGAGGCCCCATATCAGCCCCTTCTTCCCCAGTTCCATTAATTTTTCGGGCTTCTCCATCTCATTAAACAGCACCATCATCCACTCTCTCCTAAGACAAAGACCCACATCATTCTTGATTCTCCTTTCTCCCTCCTTCTACATTCAATTCATCTTATTTGTGAAGGTACTACTAAAACACATACCCAGCCATTTAGATCCCTCCCCACTGTTTTCATCCCCTCCAAGCTGCTGTCTCCTCCAAGGACTTCTGCACAAAGTTGCCAATATCCCCACTCCCTCCCTTGGCACCTCCTCATATGCACTGAATTGATTCCTCCACAAAAATCCATGTTTTTGCTCTAACCCCCAGTATATTTGGAGATTGGCCTTTAGGTTGGAAAATAAGTTGAAGAAAAGTAATAAGTGTTGGGGTCCCCATCTGATAGGACTGGTGTCCTTATAAGAAGAGGAAGAAAGGCCATGTTCTTTCCCTTTCTGTGTGCACATAGGGAAGAGCCTGTGCCAGGACACAGCAACAGGTCAATTGTCTACATTTAGAAAGAGAGAACCTACTAGAAATCAACCCGAATGGCTCCTTTATCTGGGACTTTGGTCTTCCAGAACCCTGAGATACATACCTACTTTAAAAGCCAGAGCATGGGGTTTTGGAAGGCAGCCTGAGTAGGCTAATTCAACCCCACGAATAGTCTTCCTAGAGCAGCCACAATGTGTGCCATCAGACCTAAATTTAATCATGTCAATCCCCAGCTGAAAGGCCATCAATAATTTTCCATTGGAATTAGAATCAGATTCTAACTCTCGTCGTAGTCTGTAAGATTTACAGCATCAGGCTCCTGCCCATCCTTTGACCTTATCCTTGTCATTCTCCCTCCTACTCATGGATTCAAACACACTAAATTGTTCTCGCTTTCAGGGCCTTTCAAAGCTCTTCCTTTCACCTGAAAATTCTTTTCTTGTCCAGTTTCTTCTGCTATCTCACCTAAGTAGAAGCTGCTCATGAAGTTGCTCATGAAGCTTCTTTCTTCTTCCTTCTCAAGCCAAGAATCTCACCCCTGCCCTCCACTGAAGTTCCAACCTTAGTCAGTGAATCATTCTGCTTATCCCCTTCATCATTCCCACAATACAATGTGAAATGCAGAAGGGGAGTGCCCTTCCCTCCCTTGCTTCTGCTGTGTCCTCAGAGTTCAGGAGGATGTTTTGTACACAGAAGCCAGGATGGAGAAAATCCAAGACTATGACTGGAAGGAATTTTATCTTAAAGTATTACAGGGCAGTTTTGCTAGGATTGTCATAAAATAGATGGCCAGGAAGGAATTGCAGGGTCACAGAGCATGCACATTTTTAATTTTGATAGATCAGAAGTACTGCTTTTTAATATTTAGAGTGACTGATTTGCCAATTTAAAATTTAATTATCACAAATTTAATTTTTTTCCTCTTCTCCTTTGAAAAATGAGCCATCTCAAAGCCATTCTGCCCCATCCCCCAATGTTTTTATGGGAACTGAGGTACCATCGTTAATTTAGCAAAATCTCCAGCTTTAGATGTAACTGATGGAGTCCATTTCTCCATAAAGAAAATGTCTCCATTGAATCTTCTTTTTGCGCTGACACCCCTCATTATGAAATGAATGATGAATTCTGATGCGAGAAGGGGAAAAAAAGAACCCCACTTTTTCACATTTCGTTACTGCTTTGAGAATGTAGGTACATGTGGGAGTGAAGATACCAAAGGATTATCCCAAATTTCAAATATTTTAAGGTTGAAATTTATAATTGCAACAAGTTGTACAATTAAAATGGCTAAGCAACTAAAATGATGTGCAACTGTTGTTACAACTGTTGGAAAGGAATATATGCATTTATTCCTTCAAATGAAGCCCCTGTAATAATTAGAACCCAGAACTAAGAACATTTTGACACCTGTGTCTACCTTTGAGTTCATCTCAGCCTACTTTTTAGCCATGAGTATTTTTCCTCACATTTTTCAGCTGCTTTCTGTCTATCTAGTATGTACAAGGGGCTAAGGCAGACATATGGGTAGTACCACACAGACATTTCCCACTCAGGAAAAAGTACAGCACAGGTGCATGTGCTTCTGATTGTGTGTCAGGACAGAAGACAATGAGTTGGCTTCAGTTGGGTTCAGTTGTTGTCATCTCCACCTTCATGGTGGCTGGCCTAAGACAATCAGTGTTCAAAGGATAATTACAAATCCTGAACTTGAACAAATGTGTAATAAATACATCTTTAGGAAAGATTTTGAAAATCTTATTCCTAAGAAATACTCCTGTTACCTTCTACAGATGGCAATCTATACTTATTGGCTAAATAATAATTCAGTGAATGAACTAATTAATTCTTGGCAGATTTTTTATTTCATCAGTCACAATAGGATAAAATTTAAGTCTTCCCACTAGTCCCATCAAATTGTATCATAGAACTTATTAACATAGTCAATTTTTAAATTTTCTTTCCTAACATTACTCACTGTTTGCTAACAAACATAGTTCAAACATTTTAAGGTGACATTCACAGCATCTCCAATCTTTTCAGCCATCTCTAGCCCCTTTTGAATACTACTGTTCCTGTGTGTCCCAAAATTCCATTTACAGTCAATTTACAGCTCCCTTCCAAATATATCCTGTACTTTCTTTCTCCTGGTTCTCTCTTCTGATCTCTCCATATTTTTGTCTTGTCAAACTGTACATCTTTCCTAAGCTATTTCAGATACTACTGCCCAATTAAGACTACACCATCTCTTCTTCCTGCCTCCTTTTCCCATGAGAATTCAGCTGTAGCACACTCACACTCATCCATACTCTCAGCACTAACCTGCTCTCTGAGATACTAAGTTCAAGAGAAGCAGCCTGTATTGTGTGGCATGTACCCCCACCCCCCATGGCAGCATTACAGAATCTTATACAAAATGCTGATCAACAATATTGAAAGTCACCACGAGCCATTTTGACAGCTCTGGCATGCAACTTAGCAGTGCCACATGACACAGACACACTCTTTGTGCCCTTAAAACAATATTCCATAAATCTAAAGGGTAGTTTCTTCAACCTCTCTTGTTTTGTATCTTTGATACTAGAGCACATCTGTATGCATGTATGCATGTATGTACATATGTATCATCAAAATATACCCTCTCTGTCCCACCAGACAGAGACAACATGTAAAATATGTATATGTATGAAGTCAGTGAAAATTTTGTATGCTTAGATAGCCACAGATAAGTATTCAAGGTTGATATTTGGCTATAGGTAATAAGGAGATCACTTCTGAATCAAGATGATTTGATTTTTATAAAAGAAGGTATAAATTTATTAATGGATCTTTGGGGAACTCAAAAATTAGGTTTATAACTGGGAAGGAAATAACTCTGATGAAAGACTATTACTTAAGTTATCTGGCCTCCAAAAAACTAGAAAAATAATTTATATTTATTTCTCAACATTAAATTGTATAAAGCCAGTGGACTGGCTGGATGGACTTTGTCTAATACTATGACTTTCAGGTAATGAATAATGAGAACTTCTTGTGTTTCTTGTATTTTCCTTTAATCTAAGCCAAAAACTTGAGAAACCTGGTCTATAACCATTTTATCTTCATCATAAGATAAAATAAAATGTGCTAAAACCAAGATGTGGTATCCAAATGTTCCAACTAAGACAGAGGTTGATGTATTTAAACCTGGATCCCTCTGAAGCAATCTCTGTACAAAACAGTGAACTATGGAAGTGAGGTTCTGTCAGAGTATCCATGTTAACTGAGGAGGTTAAGAAATCTATCAGAATTTATAAGCCAAGAGTCACCCATTTTAAAGTGAGGAGCCCAGTATAAGGGGCAAAGACAAAAGAAATCCCATCAGCTGAAATAATGGTCACTGAGATTAACCCTTTCCAAAAGGTAATAAGCACCCCTAATACCCTGGTGATGAGCACAGAAGCATCTCCACCTCATTATTACCAGGAGCAGGGCCAAATGATTCCTAAGGGCCAGGGCAAATGGGCACAGTGAACATGCACCACAAAGACCAGAGGGAAAAGCTCTGGAAACTGCTGGATCATCAGATCAATAGTCTCAAAGATGACTAAGTTCGGTTGCTTTATACAGTTTAAACATTTGTGCAGGAGTCTTCCCCACACAGTCTTTTATTGACAGCTACAGATCAATGGTAATTTTTGATCATTTTCAACCTACATAAACCTATTGACCCCATGGCCACATTTGAGGCACTTCAAGTCGTCAAAAATAATCAGAGGAGATGGTGTAAAATTGTCAGACTGTTGAAGACTCCAAATAGTTTCTTGCGCCCCCAGGAGCAGAATTGAGGAGTTAGAATGTAGTTCAAATTGCCAGCAGAACCTTCAGTGGACTAGAATTGCAGGGAATCTTTATGACTCATGAAAGGGCACACTGATTTGTATCTAGATTCTGATTCTCATGCATGTAAGTTGTTTTTTCTTTTTAAGCATCGATCTCATTGTAAATATTAGATTGCTGAGAATAAATCATTCCTGCTTTCTTTTACTGTGTCATTTTTTTCACCAGCTGCCTAAAAAAAAGTAATTTGCATATTTTTAAAGTAAAAGAAAAGTATGCATATTATGTGACTGTGGACATTGGAAGGACAAAGCAAAGGAGCAAGAATAAGTTAGCAACCCAGAGATCAAGCACAACAAAAAATGTATTTATCTCCAAGGAATCAGTAAGGTGGATGAATTTAAGAGAAGTTGTGATTAAAAGAATGACAGTGAAGAAAGAGTAAGAATATTGAACTAGCATTATCACTCAAGGGGAGGGAGGGATTGGTTTTTAATGACAATCTCTTGGTGACAGTGGGACAGAATGCTACATCCTCAAAGAAGGAATTGAATCCAGAACATTTACGCTCATTAGTGCTCAAGCAGATATGAATTCAAGAGAAATAGCAAGTAACTGAATCAGTGTGCAAGATACTACTAATCCATAGAGTGAACTTTGCCTGAATTTTGCACTAGCTTCTAAACTAGACTATTCTGATATTGGGGACAATATTAAGACAGAGTAGTATCTCCTAGAAGGATGAAGAATAAAATGGTTAAGATTGTTTTACAAGTTAAATTTTTCTTTTGTTTTTAATCAGTGTGGTCTTTACTAAATTTTGACTAAAAGTGTGGCTATTCATAAGGTCTATATAAGTGGCACACACATGCATAGCTTTGTGTGTGTGGGTGGGTGTGTACATGCATATGCACACACCATAACTTCAGAAATAACAATATAAGGGAACTTGTCCTTAACATAATTGTATAATGCAAAAAATTCTTCTTTACATCCCAATATGGGATCATTTCTACTTTTAAAGAGCAAAAGATGGTTATAAACCAAATCTAGCAAAACAACTGTTGTCATTACATTTTGTAGGGGCATGCCTCTAAATATTCTTGTGCCCCCCCACCCCCCAGGCACATACTTCAAGCTGAGACCAGCAGGTCATATCTCTACACTGGATGGTGAAGGTTTTGAGGCTAGGGCATTTTGAATACTTCTGCTTTCAAGGATCAGAGCCATAAATGTTTATTAAAAGAATCTATAATGAAATCAGTTTTATTTTTTTTAATGGTTGCCTGGAGTGTGTTGGATGGCTGAATGCTGGTTGTTAATCATTAAGTACTCGTGTTACCAAAAGTGTTTGATAGCATTGCCATCTAGGGGCTGAATGTAATTCTCAGCTCTGAAATAAACTGTAATTGAGCAGGTGCTGCTATTGACAATATACATATGTTTTTGCTTTATAGCCCACATGCTTTTCATGTTTCTTATGACAAAAGCTATCTCTAAATGTCCCCCACAGCCTAAATTTTTTTTATATGTAATCTGTTAGAGGTGATTACTATTTGCTTTGGAGCATATGCTTTTTTGGCATCTATTACTGAATATTCTGAACAAAGAATTTTTCTTTTTTGCATTATTAATCTTGTCCATGTTTGCCCTATTTCCACAGAAAAGGAATCATTTATCAGAAAAGAATGTTTGTAATCGGGACTTGTAGCATCTTCAAATTTAATATTCATTATGGTCATCCTAGTTCAGTGCTATATTTATCTAAAAGACCAATCCAATGTTGTGGAGAAATAAGTTTTAAATATTTATGATCTAACTTTTAATATTTTAAAAAAGAGAAATTAGTATTTCTGTAAAATTTGTTTCAGAGCCTAGTCGCTTAGCAAATGTTTAAATATTAAAAGATTTCAAGAGGTTAGCATGTAATATCATAATGGGACTTATTGAAACAGGAAAATTGACTTTACAAGTTTTCAATAAGTAAAGAAAATTGTATTTTCTATGCTTGCATTTAATACATAATAAGAAACATTAATACAGTTGAAACTTATAACCACGAAGCCAAGGAATCCATGTTAAAAACTATTTCTACAGTGTTGTTTTATTTTTTAATTTCATCTCACCAGGTTTCATTTAGTTTTGTAAAATGGTCTAGTTAAATATTGTTACTTTATTTTAGAATGTATTCAAATGTACTTGGGGCCCACCCATATACACTTAAACAGAATTTCCTTTCACATATCTTGGTCCTATGCTTTTGGGTACCTACTTCTCCAACCTCACTTTTCTCCTCCAGGAGCATGTTCCTCCCAACAAGGAATGAGGACAATTGAATACTGTCATCTCTAAACAGCTAATAAACCAAAGTTGACCTATGCACCATTAAGCATAAATATCCTATTAAACCAGTCAAAAGTTCCTCGTGACCGTTCACGTTCAAGGAGTATGGTACACAACAGAAAGTGTGTGTGTGTGTGTGTGTGTGTGTGTGTTTACCTATATGCACATTACTGGTCTACCTGCAGACATATTTCCTACCTGTAAGCAGTAACATCCATATCCACCCAGGCCAGCTGTAGAGAGCACCCCCCAGAGTCTTTCAAAACATTAGGATTCTTAGTTCCAGTTTGATTGTGCAAAATATGTTAAATGTTGCACTCCAAGCAGATAAAAAGCGAATGCGATTGCCCTTATTATTTTTTTTTCTTTTAAATCCACAAAAACTGAAATTCTCAAAACCTAGCTTCTGGTAAGATTCATGATTTTAGCTATGGTGTTTTTAACAAGTGAAACATTTTCACTTTGCTATTGATCTTAGACTTTGCTAGGGGTATTTATACACTTAGCCTTCAGTTGACTTATTGTTTTCCTGTGTTTTGCTACATTTGTATAGTACATATACACACAGGGAGAATGAGAAAGGGAGAATGAGGAGATGGAGACAGCCATATGTTTAAGGAAATATATGCTTAAAGAAACATATTTGGAGACAAATAAAAGAAAAGCATGCTTATTCAGGATAAACTCCTAAATCTTAGCTTGCCCCCTTTGCTGTCATGTTTGTATAAAACTGAAAATCCTCTTTTTTTTTTTTTTTTTTTTTTCAGTTAGTACAGACAGGTAGTCATTGGTCTTCATAAAAGCAAAGTGTCTTCAGGCAATGTGGAAAAACAGGAGATGCCTGAATATGTAGGTTGTCAAGAACAAGCCACATTGCCTCCTTGCTAACTCCAAGCTTGCTGTAGTGGTTGTGTTCACATTGCTGTTGTGCCTTCATCAAAGGTTGGCCATGTACCAAGTAGTAGCAGTTTTTGAAAGAAATCTAACCTGTTAATTTTCCTACAGGGAACAAGTCATCAAGCCCACCTATTTGGGTTAGAACCGTTCACAACATATCACATTGGAGTTGTGGCCGCAAACCAGGCAGGAGAAGTTTCAAGCCCCTGGACTCTGGTTCAGACCCTGGAATCTTCCCCAAGTAGATTGAGAAACTTCACAGTTGAACAGAAGGACAACGGTCAGGCATTGTTCTTGCAGTGGTCAGAGCCTGTGAGCACCAATGGTGTGATTAAGGTAATGTCTACCCTGAATATGAAATCGTGTGTGGTATTCTCCAGATAAATAGATGAGCCCTGACATGCCATCAGGTCACTGTGGGAAGCTCCCTTCACAGTCTGTTTAATTCTCCTTGATGGCTCCTCCAGGCACTTCATCACAGATCACAGAAAACTAGCTGTGCGAGTTCTGATTGTCCTGAACCCAGCATTGGGCTAAGTGCTCTCCATGGATCATCTCATTTAATTTTCTTGGCAACCCCCGTAAGTAGGTACCACTAAACCTCAGGAAGTGCATAAAGACTAAATAATGGCCCAGGCCCACATCGCAAATGATCAATAGTTGGGATTGGAAGCAATGATGTCACATGCAAACTGAACTCTTTGTGTTCTGCTTTCCTCCAGAATCTTCCTCTTGGTATTATTCTCACTCAGACTGGGTATGCACTTTGAACAGAACTTACTAAGCACAAGACAGGAACACCTGTGCCTGCTAACTCTGGAACTTCTTTTTGCAGCCATGAAAATAATCTTTTTTCTTCCATTGAATTTTATTGATTTGCCAGGCATTACTTTGGGAGTACAGTTCCACACCTTGAGGCATACATATGCTTCACTTACCACCAAAATGATAATGGTACCATGCAGTCAAACTGACCCCTCCACCCTTTGAACCAACTCCCTCTCCCTTTTGTATTCACATTTTTCATTAAGGAAGCATTATTTTCATTGCACGTGTTAGTTTGTTTGCTTTGTTTGTTAGTATTCCACAATTTATTGATTTACATATCTCTCAGGTGATTGTCTTTCACTTTCTGACTTACTTTATTTAACATAATTACCCAAGGCCCATCCATGTTATCACAAATGGCAAGATTTTGTCTTTTGAGTGCTAAATAGTATTCCATTGAGTTTTTATTCAGTCCACCATTGAAGAGCATGAAACAAGGTTTATTTCATATCTTGGTTACTAGCAACTATGGTTAATGCTTCTATGAGCATAGGGATGCAGATAAATTTTCGTGTTAGTATTTTCATATTCTTCATATAAGTACCCTGGAAGAAGTCAGGTGGAATATCCATTTTTTAGATTTTTAAAGACTGAAAAAGTCTTATTAATATTATAGTAGTCTGTAACCATACAAAAGGTTGCATCTCTGTTATTAGCCCACATGTTGAGACTTTGAACTATCACCCACATGGTAGCCAGCCCTCCCACCCCCCTTCCTGGTGTTCCTACCCACAGGTAGCGGTCACTCATCTGTAAGGTCATTACTATCTCAATCTCCAGTGCCCTTGCTCCTGGGCCACAGCTGGGGTTCACATCACTTCCATCTGCAGGTGGGATGACAGGAAGCCCTGGCCTGCACTGAAGAGTGTTCCTCCTTCACTCTTCCCTCTCAAGAAGGTGAAGACCCACATTAACTCCACACAGAACAGTTAAGACTAAGATATAACTTTGGATGAAGCTTTCTTGAATCCCTATGAGTGGGATGGGCATAAGAAATTACCTACAGCAGTGACTTGGGAATGTAACTGAGGCTCACAGCTGAGGCCCATCCAGAGGGACTGCTCCTGATCATGGCTGCCCAGCTCTAGGCCTGCCATATGTAGCAGAAACCTGTGGCTTCCCTTTGCCTGGTGGGGATGAAAGCCAGACTACCCGTCCTCTGGGACAGGAGGCTTGAACCTAAGCACCCATGGTCTTACAAGCCAACCTACAGTCCTGAAATCCCTATCAGAGGAACGGGTCTCTCCCTACATTTCCACCAAATTCCCACTCTTTGACAGTGTTTGTTTTTGGTCCCAGCACATGCCTCTTTCCCCGTGGTTGCCATTAGGGGTAGCTTGCATTTCAACATATATTTATGGAGCTTCTACTGAGTGCCAGGGATTTGTTCAGGAGCGAACAAGACAAATAAGGTTCTAGTCATCACAGACCAAGACCAAGTGTGAGTGTGTGTGGGATGAGTGTGTATATGTGTACACATGAATGGTGACAGTACAAAGATTGAATCAAAAAGCTAGGAGACAAATAAACAGGAGAATTTCAGAGAGCAATGAATGCCATAAAAAATTTAAACACAATAATATAATTATGCCAGCTTAGGCAATTTCGAAATGGATGATCATTTGAGCTGATTTGACATTTGAGTTTCTGAGTTGAGCCCTGAGTGACAAGACAAAGTCAGTCATCTGAAGATGTAGGGGCAAAATGTTCCAGACAAAGTGAGCAGCAAACTTAAGGCCTAAAGCCAGGAATGAACTCGTTGTGTTCACAGAAAGGGGAGAAAACCAGTGTGGGGCACTGGGAGGAGAGAACAATGGCATAGAAGAGATGAGAGGAATTGGTAGAAGCAGACTGGATCCAAGCTTTGAGATGGTGATTAGAACTTTTAAATTTATTCTGAGTGCAATGAATAGTTACTGGAGGCTTCCAGCAAAGCACAGATACATGTTTTTAAAAATCAGTCTGGCTGCTCTGTGGAAAGCAAACTAAAAAGAGAACAGGAGAGTATGAAAACAACTGATGAATCCAAGATGCCGCCTAACTAGCATGGGTGCTGTGAAGGTAGAGAAGTGGCGATGCATTGGAGGTAGATGCAGAAGGTTGAAATTATTATGTTGAATGTGAAACGTAAGGAAAAGGGATACTTCAAAGTGACTTCTGGGTTTGCTCTAGCATCACTGACTAGGAAGAGATGTTGGAAGATATACAGGCTTGAGAGTACAAGTAGCTAGTAGGAGGTACTATTCTAGGGCTTTCCAGAAAGTCTTCACTAAAATATAGGCATTTGGGGGATCAATTAGTGAAGTAGATTAGCCGACTGGGATGACCTGAGGCAATAACAGCCAATGAGGTCACATGGATAACTTTAAAGAAGTTTACATGAAAAGCAGAAAGTGGGACAGTGGATGGAGAACTGTGGTATCAAGAGATTGTATTTAAAAATACAAGCGTACATTGAAACACTAAGGGTATATGCCCAGTAGGGAGAGAAATTGCTGACACAAGAGCTAGAGAGTAGAAACAGGTGTAAGATCTTTCAGAAAGGCAGCAGTGATGGACCCTATTGCTAGGGACAGAGATACTTCATCCACAGCAGACAGAAGGCAGGAAAATAATTGAGATTTGCATAGGTCTGTTGGGGGGAGGGAGCAGGTAATATGTTACATAAAAGCATTCCTTTCTCAGTGGTCCTAGTATCTCAATGGAATATGTGTTTTGTCAACAACCAGCTGTGAAGAAGGGATGAGGTTATATGTGGTTAGTTGGAAAAAGAGAAGAGATGAAATAATCACTTTGAAAAACTGGAGAACATACAGGAAAATAGAATAGAACTCTAAGTTAGCTATCACTTGTTCAGAATCTATGATAACAGATTCTAAGTGAGATCCATCAACATGTTCAGGTATTTCTCTCCAAACTTAGTTAAGAACTTGGGACAAACAAAGAGCTGACTTAAACACTAGCTAGAGGTTGATCCGGTGAAATAGTAGTGAGGATGGGTAGGTGAGATTCATTGTGCCTTTAGAAGTAGTTATGAAACTGAATTTCTCTTCAGAAAAGATACTGCCCACCTTCTCTTAGGGATGTTGTCTTTTCCTAAGACCCCAATGAGAAAATCATACCAAAATCCTATAGTTCAACATAATTAACTACCAAAGATTTAAGTTAGTAATTTAAAGTAATACTTAAGTGTATCAGCAATCCTGCATAAACTCCCTCCCTAGGAAACACCTGTGAGAATCCTCCAAGCCAGCTACACCTCCCCATGGGATTTGACATGTGTCCCCTTGTCTTTGGGGCATTAGCAATCTTGGGGGTTACCTTGGACAGAAATGTGTCTCATTTATCAGATGCACTGACGAGGACCCTACTGTTCAAAAACATTCAAATTACTTCCCATTTTTCCTGAAGAACAAGGAATATATTAAGATAAAAATGTGCTTTATATTTGTTTAATTTATACACAGGTGGTTTTCCCAGGACAGAAGAATCCTTTGCTCCAAAGTATTCTTCCATGGCTGGTAAGAGAAAACAGGTGGCTTCTCCATTTTCCGGTCATCTAAGTGTGTATATTTGCATGTATGTGTGCCATATACATGCGTAGGTGAGTGCACCTCAGCACATGTTCAGGCCTAGCACCTGGTGCCAACACTTAAGCATGCTAATTCCATCTCCCAGAAAACAGCATGGGAAAGAGACGATGGTGATCCACAGACTTAGCATCCTCAGAATGAGATCAGAGTGGGTAATATCTACAAAATAGATGTACATACAGTTCCTGACAACACAAATAGGAGGAAAACCCCAAGAATACCACAGTTGGCCCCAACTTACACTATTTCAACTTAATGACTTTACAACTTTAGATGATGGGCAGATGGTAAGCATCCACTAGACACTGAGTTTTGAATTAGACATTTTGGTTTTCATTTCAATGCTATTTTCCATAAACAACACCAGATAGTCAGCATTTGCTTACAGCATCGACTTTGTTTTTGCAGGTTTTGCCCAAGTGTAGGTGACTGTGAGTTCTGAGCACATGGAGGGCCAGCCTGAGCTGTGATGTTCAGTAGGTTAGGTGTGTTCAATACATGTTTATCATCTATTATTTTCAACTGAACGAAGGTTTTGGCAGGATGTAACTCCATCATCAGTTCAGGAAGGTCTGTATTTAAGTCCAAGTATCAAGGTCAAGAGTTAAGTCCAAGCATCAAGTCCACTTAGCTTTCAGATGCACTCTGACATAATATCCAACCTTGAAAACTCCCCAAACTGACATTAGAAAGCTTTTCCCTAACTAGAGGCATGGAAATGAGGAAAGGGGTTTAAAGGATTGAGATAGCTCACCAGGAGACCAAATGCCTCAAGTTGTCTTCCTTCGCTCTCTCCTTTCTGCAGGCATACCACGTCTTCAGCGATGGTGTGCTGGAGTACTCCGGTCTGAAGCGCCAGTTCTTCTTCCGACGCCTGCACCCTTTCACGCTCTACACGCTGACTCTGGAGGCCTGCACGGGCGCAGGCTGTGCACATGCGGCACCCCAGCCCCTGCACACGGGTGAAGCCCCTCCCCAGTCCCAGCCGACTCCCGTCCTGCAGTCTGTGGGACCCACCAGTGTGGCGCTGAGCTGGTCTCAGCCTGCCCACCCAAACGGAAAGATGCTGCGCTACGAAGTCATGCGCAGATGCTTCGAGGAAAGAGCTGTGGGGCTTCCGGTCGTCCCGGGAGAGGCAAAAATAGTCTTCACGGAATATAATACTGACAGGGAGACCTTTGTGTATAATGACACAAGTGTGCGACCGTGGACTCCGTGCGAATATAAAGTGTGTGCTTGGAATTCAGCAGGCCAGACCTGCGGCTCTTGGACTATGGCCAGGACAATGCAAGCGCCCCCAGAAGGTCTCTGTCCACCCAAGATTGCCTATGTGCCTACAAGTCCCAACAAGCTGCTGATTTCCTGGATCCTTCCGGAACAATCTAATGGTGTCATCCAGGCCTATAGGCTTCTAAGGAATGGGGTGCTCCTTCCTTTCAGCTTCAATGCTGTGACTCTTAATTATACCGATGATGAACTGCATCCCTTCACCACTTACAGCTACATGCTCAGAGCCTGCACCACGGGGGGCTGCACCACCAGCAGCCCGACCAACATCACCACTCTGGAGGCTGCTCCCGCTGGGCTCCGCCCTCCAGCTCTGCAGGTCATTGGGGCCACCCAAATAAATGTATCTTGGTCCCCACCATCAACTCAGAATGGAAAGATCGTTGAATATCTCCTGAGATGTGATGATCGGGAGTACCTGGCAGAGCAGGGCCTGACCCTGCTGGTCTCCCAGCTGCAGCCTCATACTCGGTATAACTTCTCCATTGTGGCCTGCACGCTGGGAGGCTGCACAGCTAGTGAGCCCCGGTCTGCCCAGACCTTGGAGGCCCCCCCTCAGTACCTGGACCCGCCAAGATTGCAAGCCACAGGCTCAACATCCATAGAAGTCACCTGGAACCCTCCCAGAAATCCAAACGGCCAGATCACAAGTTATGAACTGAGGCGGGATGGAGCACTGGTGTACACTGGCCTGGGCACCCACTATCACGATTTCAACCTCGCCCCAGGGGTGGAGTATGGCTACACAGTGGCTGCCAGCAATAGTCAAGGGGGTATCTCGAGTCCAGTTGTCAAAGAACGAACCAGCCCCACAGCACCCTCAGGTCTGGAACCTCCCAAGCTGCAAGCCATAGGTCCTCATGAGATCTTGGTGACCTGGGACCCTCCAGTGAGGACAAATGGCCATATCGTCAACTACACCCTATTCATCCGTGAGCTCTTGCAAAGAGAAACAAAAGCCGTACACACAAACTCAACTCGTGAGCCTGCAGACACACAGTCACTCGTCGTAAGCCAGCTGAAGCCATTTCACAGGTAGGTAGCCACCTCTGGGAATGCTGAGAGCTAGACCTGACCTTTCTGTTGCCTAAATCGAAGTCAGTTTGAATGGAGACTCTAGAAGGTAAGGTAAATATTGTCCCCAAATTCTACCCACCTAACCATCCTGAGGACAAACCACCCAGTCCAAACCTACTTGCATAGCTTCTGGAGCAAAATGCTTGCAGCCTGGTGAGTCCCCACCATATCCCCACCAAGTGGCACAGATGTGGGGCCAATTCCTTAAATTTTATTGCCCCCTCCCCCCCCCCCAGAAGTATAAGGTTCATGGACAGTTCTGAAAGTACCAGGCAGGGAGTATGGTTGTGTGTGTTGGGGGTTGGGGGTCACTTATTGCAACTGTGAAGAAAATGAGGTATTAAGCTAAAGCTGGAAAAGTGCCGGTGAATGGGAACCTTTGCCAGGCAGAGTTAGACCCACCTAAGCTAATTCTAGAGAGACCCCTTTGTGGAATCCAGCTCTTCTCTAGGAAACTTGAGACCATTTCCTCAACCTTGTAGGCCCTCTATGGCTTTGACCTGATAACTTCTCAGGAAGGTGCTGCTTTGCTTGCTTGTGGGATCTCTGGGCTCCAGATCTGGTGTGCAGGTATATTACCCTCCACACCAGGGAGCCCACAGATTAAGGGACTGCTTAGCATTTTTCCACACCCCATTTTAAGTAAGTTACATCCCCATAGAGGGGAGTAATAAAGGATGCTTTGTGCTTAAAATTTAGAAAAATGAGCAAATCCATTTAAAAATTATTAGAGGCTAAAAGGAGTGTTGATTTCCAGCTGCCATTGGTAATATGTAGCCCTTACTGGAATCTACTGCAGTGTAAACTGGTTCCTTCTGAACTATATCTGATACACAGTGCTGTAGAGAAGAGACACTCATGGTCTTTTTCTTCTGCAGGTGACCTTTATTTAGGTTCACACTAAATATTAAATAGTATTTAAACTTGAGCAGTCAGTTATCCATAATGATCCGCCTATGGTAGGTCTGGATTGAACCCACTGAGTTCTAGCCTCTGTTGTACCAACTTCCTTTAACCTGACTGGTTCCCTGAACAGTTTATTTTATTTTAATTAATGCATAACATATATATTATATATGTATTATACATATATTATGTGTATAGATGTATGATACATATATTACACACATATGTATGCTTTACATACATAATATATGCTACGTATATACACAGTACATATACCAATCTATAATATATATTACATACATATGTATATATCATGTGTGTGATATATGTGATATATTATATATGTATACTATATATACTATATATGTATGTCATGTATTATACATATATTATTTATATATGATATACTATGTATATGTGTGTGGTGTGTTGTATGTTTACATATGTGTGTGGACATGTGTGTGATATATTATGTTTATAGCGGTATGGTGTACATGTGTGATATGTATATGTGTATAATGTATTGTGTGTATAGTATGCTGCATATATAGTATTTATGTATTATACATATATAATACATCTCATCTAGTGTGCATGTATGTATAATACATACATATTATAGATGTGCTTTATGTGGTATATAATGTATGTAGCATATATTAGGTATGTAATTTATCTATGTATGTAATACACATGTGATATAATATATAGTACACTGAACATTGTACATAGAAACTTATTTTTTTTTAAACTCACTCAAAATGATTTCCAAGGAAGGAAAAAATTTCTAGATGTGATGAAACACTTTTTTCTCAGACTGAAAACTTAAGTTTGATTGATCAGACAAGCCTAGCAGAGAGTTTTGAGTCATAAGAGTTTTCATTAGCCACAGTAACTGAAGATATAAGTGAAATGAATGGTTTAAAACAGAATACCACTTCCATATGAAGTTGGGGTTCATGTAGTTTTAGATTTTTCTAGCATATTAATGTATATTGAATGTTGCAAATTAACGTGTCCTTGCTGCCCCAACTCCCGGCCGGCTAGTCAATAGATTACCCTAAGAAGCATAAGGAAAATGACCCATTTTTTTTTAACCACAGATAATTCAGAAAATGGCTAATCCCTACATGGGAAATCAAAACTGGTGTCAGAATCCTTTGAAGTCAGATTTTCCCTAGATCACTATGGATTTGTGCTCCTGTAACTGGGAGCACCATCCTCTTGCTGTAGAGAGAGGCCATGAGAAGGGAGAAAGGGAAGGAGGAACAGTATATAATGTGATCACAAAGGAAGAGAGAAACATAATCAAGAAGGGGGAGAAGAGAAACAGAGGAGAACAAGAGAACAGATAAGCAAAAGTGAGGTGGGGGGGAGGGCTTGGGGAGGAGAACAGCAAAAGGAAGAGGCAAAGGCCAGAAGCCAGAGATGTAAAGGGAGAGAGAAAGATGATAGAAGCTTGAGGGAAAATGATGGTTGTCATAAAATCAGCAGGGTGTGAAAACAGAGGGGGAAAGCCCTCTCTGCAGCCACAGGCAGTGGCTGCTAACCAGAGCCCCTTTTGTGGGACAGCAGTCATCCCTGCTGTGTGTATAGACCTTTCAAACTGACGGAGGATCAGCCACCAGGCAAAGCATAATTGATTGGTTGACTTGAACTGGAGGGTGATAAGGTGTCTCCGTGATTGATAATCTAGCATGTCGCTGGGTTTACTTTGGCCCCACAAGGTCCTTGTGTGATGTAAGAGAGCCTTTTTTAAGATGTCAGATATCAGTTGAGGGGATTTATTACCACTGAGGCCTTCACTGCACAAGGTTCCTTCATGACCTAGAAACACTGCTAAGATCCCTGAACTCCAAAAGCAGAAGTAGTAGGAGACCAGGACTGCTGGAATCTGGTTCAGACACCCCAACATCTGCATTCCTCATCCTTGTGTTCAATAATCAGTCAAATACCATTCTTTCATTCTGTAAGGCATCTCAAAAATGTACTTAGTCCCTCCATTCTTGTTTAAGTGAGAATTGTGCCCACCCTTTCTACACAGACAGAAGGCCTTAAAATGTCCTCAAATTTCCATGGAAATGTGATTTTCTTAATTTCTTAGAGTTAGCTGTAGGTAGGAATAGATGTCATGGATTTATTGTTTGTTTATTTTTTCTGAGAACATTCAGCTTCCTACAATGAAAATCTGTTTTGCCAGTAATGGGCCATCTCTGTCTTGTGTCCTGCAGATATGAGGTTCGAATTCAAGCCTGCACCAGACTGGGATGTGCTGTGAGTGACTGGACCTCCACACAGACCCCTGAAGTTGCACCACTGCTGCAAATGCCCCCACACCTAGAGGTAGGGAGGACGCCTGGGGGATTCCAGCCCACGGTCTTCCTCTTATGGACTGAACCCCTTCGGCCCAATGGAAAGATTTTATATTATGAAGTATACAGATGGCGAGTAGCAACTCAGCATGGAAGATCAACTGCTGAGCTGATCTATAATGGAAGCTCCAGCTCCTATATGGACTCTGAACTCCTGCCTTTCACAGAGTATGAGTATCAGGTAAGAGATGCGTGCTATCCACCATCCACAATGATATGCACACACACACATCAGCATCTGTCTGTACAAATTGCTTGCAACTTAAGAAACTACCTTAAAGAAACATGGGACTGAAGGATTTTAGTAATAACCTTTAAAATAAATTAAGCAGTAAGGGGTAGAAGTCTACTTTAATTTGCCTTCTTTATTTTCTTGGTCCTTGATCCATGTGATGTCTGCTTGGTAGTCCTGGGTAGGGTATTTGCATTTCTTATAAATGAAATGGTATCTCCACTAAGCTTTCCTCACTCAGCTTTGCCTTGGTGGGACATACTCTTTGTTAGTAGATCACTTTGGAAATAAAAAAAATATATCATGACAAGCATGTGCTCCAGAAAGATAAGGAGTATCTAGAAAATTCTAGAGGGAAACAATGGACTTGTGCATGAGGATGATATAAGTTTTGTACAGGGACAAACTTTAAAAAAGACTTCACGGATCCACATAGAGTTGGAAGAAATGCTTTGAAAGTATACAAGTGCTCCATAAGCAATATGGTGTAACCTGTGTGCATCTACTTATACTCATTTGTTTGGGTTTGGGTTTTGTTTTGTTTTTAATAAACTACTGTTATCTGCCCTCATACCCATGGGATCCACAGATGTTGTTGGTTGAGGTCACAGATTTAGAACCTGCAGATACAGGCCCATTATGAGGAACTTGAGCATCTGGGATTTTAGCATGGGGGCAGAGGATGTTGGGAGATATCCTGGAACCAAAAGGATCACTCATTTAAACTTCAGGAGATTCATAACTTGTACTTGGATTTCATGTTGTTCAAGAGGGAAAGGAGTTTGTGTTCTGAAATCTGGGAGGGCTTCTGGTAGGTGGTCCAACCAGAGTGCATTGTCCTTTTGTAATGGCAGCCCTGAGTCCTATGGGTGATCCCCAACCCTGCTTAGGCCTGCTGTTTCAAGCTAGCCCAGAGGTGGCCACATGAGCTATGCTCAGCCCCTCAGCCTTGCCTGGGGCTTGATCTCCAGCAGTTTCAGTTTTAAAAAGCAGAGGAGAGAAGTCTTGATAAAGTAGCCTTAACCTCAATTCGAAAGCTTTTCTTATTCCCTGCTGTTTCCAATCTTTGCATGATCCTTCACCTATTCTTTTCATTCCATGGCGTGCCAGTCAATTCTCTCTTTGTTTAAGTCAGTCAGTTTGCCGTATTTGATCTCAGAGGAATTTTGTTGATTGAACCAGCACTAAGTACAAGCTCAAGTTCAGGTGCAACTTTTTAAGGGGAAACTACACTTTGAAATGCTTATTTTTTAGCAAAAATTACAAAATCACTGTCACTAGGAAAATTAAAGAAAATCCATGAGTATGATTATTACAGGTGACATTCTAATATTAAAAAAAAAAAGTTTTGAGTATAATGATGTGTGAAACAAATTACCCAGTGAAGTTAGTAAGAATCAAAATTATAAATAAATTCTTGAAGGGTTTAGGAAAGTAGATATAAGTCCATAGTCCCTTGTTCAAAATTCTAAAGTTAAATCTCTCTTGAAAGAAAAAGTTTCTTCTAAGTTTGGACCACCCATTTGAAAGCAAAATGCAACATAAACATCCTTGATGTTATGTGAAGTATTTATTCCACTTAATATGAATGTTTATATGTTTTACTGCATAAATCTTGCATTATATATCAAGTTCATAATAAGGGTATTACAAAGTACACAGCATATGATAAGTATTACCTTCCCCAAATCTAAAAAAAAAATTATTTAGCAACATATCAGACCACACAGGTTTAGAGTTTGGCTTGGATTGTGGTTTGTTCATATGACAAGAACAAAACACCTATTGTTGACACTGTTGGAGACAAAATCCTGTTGGAAGCAGCTAGAATCTATGTGGCCATCCTTTTGCTCTTTCTCACCGTCTTTACTGAAAAGTGTTGAGCTATCTAAGCCCCTTTATTCTCAATTATCCTTTGGTCTCTCACCTCTGTAGAGAGAGACACAGTGTGTCTGTAGAGAGCTGTCTTCTAGAAGTGGGTGCCAGAGAATAGAATATTGGTAGGGTTTTGCCAAACTGGAAAATCAAGAGAAGGAGAATGGGAAAAAGTTTAAAACTGAACTTTTTCCTGCTTTATCAAATCCAACTGGAAAGCAGTCAGAGGGGGGAGATCCAATTGAGGCCATCTGCAGAGCCAACCTCCCTGGGAAGAGCGCAGGCAGTGTGCAGAAGGGAGAGGTTGGACCTAGGGGCAGAAAGAGAAACAGTGCACATCCCCAAATCCTCACTTTGAGGTACTTTCCCCCCCAGTACAGGCTTTGCTTTCGGAGGCAGAATCCTTGCTAGGCTAGAGGATCACTGGCAAGCTTTGACTTGCCCTGCTATGATTATTGATAAAAGACTAAGTGATTCTGAAGGCTTAAGGAGGATTGCACTTAAGTACTTGGACTGAAGGTATATTCCATTAAATTCTAAATAAATGTCTTGGTCTATATGAAGCCATCAAATCCACAGGTGGAAACAGAAACTTTAACACATTTGAGAAGATGAAATGCTGACAATTGTAATCTTTAAGAAGATGGTTGGAACTTTCTCTTGTGAATTGATTTATCTATCTGTGGATGGATCTGATCATTACTATAATGCCTATGAAACAACTTGGAAACTGTACAGTTCTCTCCTCAATGCCTATAGGCGTACTTGTGATGGAAAACAAAAATGAAATTATTTTCCCTAAAGAGGTCATTGATGTCATCCAGTATTTCCTTTTGCCCATACTTTAGGAGGCTTTTATGAAATTCTAATTAATAATAAGCAAAATAGAAAATACCATTCAATCAACCACCCTTTGTGTAGGAGCATTATTTCTAAGTCTCAACTTTTGTTTATTCTGACCCTCCAGCCTGAGAAATAGCTGCCGAAAGATATAGAGAATGTGAGTTAAACTCAGAATTTTGTAAAGGGTTTTTAAATCTATTTTTGACCCATAGCAGCTAAGTTGAATCCAGAAGGAAGTTGCAGGATTCTCCTGCCTTCTCTTCCAACCTCAGGTTACTCTCTCCTAAATTTCTCACAAATAATGACATTGTAACTACTGTTATTTACTCTACACTCTGTGCTAAAGATGTGCTAAGTACATCCTTCATAGGTTTTTAACTCACAATCATTTGAGAGAAGTGTTATTTATAATAAATAACCAAAAACCGAGGCACTCACTGAGTGGTGAGGTGATGTGTCCAAGGTTATTGTTGGTCAATGGAAGAATTTGAACTTTAAACTTAGGATAGATGTTCTAAAGACTTAAATTCCACTTCTGCTGACTCAGAAGTAGACAACTCTATGTCTTGATAAAGTACATTGACATGGGTTTCTCCACCAACCCACTCATCAGAAATTTATAGAACATTACTGCAAGTAATCTCAGACTTACCCTGGAAGGTAGGTGGGTATTGCTGCTTCTGGAAAACCCTGAGACTGAATGGCTGGACAAGTTACTCCATCAAAAAAGGAAATAATCAATATCTGAGCCAGAATTTCTGACCTTAAGTCTGAGAATCATTGTTCTGACCCCCAGCTTCTTCAGGTTTACCTCGTCCCTACACCAATTACAAGTATGAGTCTGATCCTGCAGAAGTGGACTGAATAAAGTGATCATCTGAATGGCAGAATTTATTAACCCTGTATCCTCAGAAGACATTTAAATTCTCTTAAGTTTCAGTTTTTTTAGCTAGAAAACTGGGATAGAATGACATGCCTTCATAAAGTTTCAATGAACTTTAAAAACATTAATTTAAAGTTCAGAACATTGCCATTCACATATAAAATTAAATAAAAATTTTCATTATTGTCTCTAAAATTAACATGAAGCTACTTTCAGTATTTTCTGCTAGTGTTGAAGCCAGTTTTCCCATCCTCGGATTTTAGGAGAGAGCAATATTCGTATTTATTGAGCGACCGTAAAGAGGAAGACACGCATGACATAAGACAGTCATTTCTAACCAGGAAAATGTCTTGTAGTTATTTAGTTGCTTTCCATCTATGAGTTTCCAAAGTACCAGTCCGAAGGAAGATGACATCCTCCTTCTCCTGGGTCTCAGAATTCAATTAAAATCATGTCCCACCTCACCTGATCAAAAGTGTCTGAGATGAAAGAAACCTGGGATGCAAAGACTATTTCTGTAAAACTCTATTGTACCCAGCAAAGTTCTCTGCAAACAGAGATGCTTTAAAAAGTTCATTTGATGATGAAAAAATATCAGATAGGTAGAGAGTAAATAGAAAGCTACTTACAGCTTGTCAGCATGTTATTCCTTTATGAGTGTAGCCTGCAAGACTGGTCAGGAAAGAAAATAACCTTGTAATCATGTAATTTCAGATTTATTGCCTTCTTTTTAGCCACGAGTCTCTCTAACCACCACCCTGACAAAGTCCATTTTGGCATATGGCTCTTCGAACATATTCAAAAGCTCGTGACAAGCTACCCTTTAAAAAGGCATTAGTGTGAGTGCCAAGGGAAAATATACTCCAAGGTTGTAGATGAATTGATATCATTTCCTTGATTGTATCTTTTTATTTATGAGGCATAATTTATGAGCACTGGGGAGCAAACTGTAATGAGCGATGACTAACTACAGCCAAAGTCATAAATCAGAAGCAGTGAAAGAAGTGGTGATTTTGATCGAATCTATTGAATGAGCTGTTGGCCTTCGCCAATACAGGTATTGGAAAGACCTTTTTAATATCTATTTGTCTCTCTCATGGGAATGGGATAACAATCTCATTACATGCCCCTAGGAAACAAATCATTTAATTGTTTGCCTGTTAACATGCAACCTACTTACTCTACTTATTAATTACTGGCATGGCTGTTCATGTTGAATTTTTTTTATTTCTGATGTAAATTGCCACAAAATATATTCACCTTCTCTAGATTTTATAAACAATGATGTTGCCTCTAGCGCTGCTTGATGCAAATATAACTCAGCATTGTTTAAAGGCTCTTGTTTTATCAAAAAATGTTATTATTCCACTAGGAAGTAGATTATAGAATACCACAGAAGTTGAAGAGAGTGAAAATTTTCAATATATATTTATTCTCTGAGAATGAGAATTATCATATAAGTCAGAGTAAGTAGTCTAGAGCAGCAAAATTTCAAATTATTCCATGCATAATGACAGATACTGTTACTTACATTATGAGTCAACATATTAGTTTTCTCGGTGAAGATCACTGCTTGAATTTATCTGTCCCCACATTCCATTTTTATGTGGAAAATGGTAGCAAATCCCTAGTAGACCTCAGCTAGATGCTGACAATACAGCAATAATCAGTAATTACGTTCCTTTGACTTTAACAAAACTTGTAACATTTCCTCAGTCAAAAGAATCATAAAATATCTTTACAATTAAGGAAACTTTTTGATATTAGGTAAAAGAAAAACATGTCAGGAAAATTCTAGTAATTTACCTTGGGTTTCTGTTTCTCCAAGACTACACTTGAAAATATAAGTTCTAAGGAATTATTTTAGAAAAATATGTGCCATGAGTGAGACAAAGCTTTCAAGGGAAATGACTCTACCAGGGCCCCAGCCTGATGTCCAGCTAACACAGTGGCCTGAGTGCCCAATAGGCCACAACACTGGATATGATGGCTACATGTCTCCCCTTCTCCCATTTTTTGCTGTCTTTCTCTTACAAAAGACATTTACAGATGCTTCACAAGTTGTTAGGAGCTGCAGCCAGGGAATGCTGGCTCATGCTGTGAATGAAGAGAACTTCACTTCATTATCTCATCTGTCTTCAGAAAACTGAAGCAATGGCATGATGCCCTCAGTGAGCAGCATTCCTCCAATATTAACCCTTAGAGACATTCCCTAAGATATAACAGCAAGTTAATGCATGAATCCCCTGCCCCAGATATTCCATAGTAAGCAGTGTTTTGCCTAATCTGATTTCTAAGACACTTCTTCCTCCCCTTGTTTAACTAGTTGTAAACTACTGTTTCCCACTATATAAAAAGGCTTCTAAGACTTAAACTTGCTCAATGTTCATGCTTACATTCATTCCCAGCCTCTTTGGCTGAATTCAGTCTCCTTGTCCTTCCTCACTTTCCCTTGCCCGGCTCTTTACAAGTTATTTCCTTCTGGCATAAAATTAGGAGAAATGTTGACTTCAGAGGAATGGGAACATTCTGAATAACATTTATGGGGTTCAGGGAAGGAGCAGCCCAGGAAGTGTCGAGGCATCAGGATTTTGTGTCTGGGGCAAATGGAGGCAAATGTTGGTTCTACAAAGTCAGTGCATTTCAGTTTCCTCTGTCATGAACTGTGTGGTGATTATCACAGTCTTCACATCTTTAAACTGATGATGCTTTGTATTTACTTGAATAATTGAATGTGAGGACAGAGTAAAGCACAACTCAAAACAGACATCACAGAACAGAAATCAAAAAAATTGAAAGCTTAGACTTCTGTACCCAGTTGTACAGAGCATAGCTCTCTACTTCTCAAACAGCACCAGGCACAGAAATCACTTAAAAAGACCTGGAGAAGGCAGATTCCAAGGTCTGTCTTTCACCAACTCTGACACAGTTACCCAAAATGATTTTGATCTTCTTGACCAAAGGAAACACTGACAAAACTCCTACAAGGAATTTCTGAGAGAGCCTGTTTTTCAGCAGAGGACAAACTGTTGAATCCATTGTTTCCAAGAAAATGGGATTTGGAGAGCTTGGTGGCAGAAACTAATGCCTTAGCTAAAAGTTTTAAGGGAAAATACAGTGATTAGTCCTTGGTACATGTGAAATAGAATAATAAAAGTATACTATCATTTTTAAATGGATAGTAACATAAAGATGGTAGATAGCTAGATAAACTCTAAGCTGGAAAACAGAAATATCCACAGAGATTATCTACCATTTTATTAGTTATAGAAGTTATAGTTAATTGTTTTACTGATATTTATTCAAATAGCTAATCTGTGCTTTCTGTAATTTCTTACATTATGACTTTTCTCATAGTCACACCCAAAACCTTAGAGAAGAAAGCATCCCAACTAGTCCAGGCTTGTTCTCATTTTTTACAGTTCTTCATGAGAAATTCCAACCATTTTTTTTTTTAATAAACACTTGTTTATAACACTGTGTATGATTTAGGGGTGCAGGCTTGCCCCTCCCCAATGTGTGTCAGCACACCACACCTACCCCCCAAGAACCCAGAGTCCTTTACCACACACTGTTGGGCCCTTTCCCCCTTTGTTCTTCTTCTTCCCCTTCTAGTAGTTTCACTCCTGCAATCATATTTCTAAAGTTTGTTTTGATTTAGTTTCATCAGCTCCTTTATTATGCATCTCTATAGTCTGCTTATAAGTAAAATCATCTGGCATTTGTCTTCCTCCTTCTGATTTATTTCAATTAGCATCATCCCTTCATCCCTCCCAAATCTGTCTTGTGAAAAATACCATTTTGTGGCATATGACAAGAATTCCTCTTTTATAGCTGAATAGTATTCCATTTTATATATATAATTATATATATATAATTATATATATAATTATATATATATTATATATATAATTATATATATATATAATTATATATTATATTATATATATTATATATATATTATATATTATATATATTATATATTATATATATAATTATATATAATTATATATAATTGTATATATAATATATTATATATTATATATAATATAATATATATAATATATTATATATATTATATATATTATATATATAATATATAATATTATATATATAATATATATTATATATATTATATATATTATATATATAATATATAATTAATTATATATATAATTATATATATAAAATGGAATACTAATGGAATATTATGTGATATATATATATGTGTGGTAAATATATATATATATATGTGAATCCATTCTTCTGTCAGAAGTTTCTCTAACAAATGTGTGTGTATATGTGTTCATTAGCTACAAATAAGTTATCTTAGTGGAAACCTTGATCACCTATTTTTTTTTTCTAAAAGAACAAATGTCAGATGGAAGTTACAGGTATATGAATATTATAAATAAAAAAATAAAAGTACTTTTCTCCTGGCCATGGAATTCATAATTCATAACTCCCCCTTATTCATAATAATTACCCCAATTTTCTGTGGGTACCCTACATACAATATTTATTTACCCAAGGAATATATAAAGATATCCAGAACATGTACCTGATGGATTGACAAGTATAATTCAGTCACCAGGCAACTGTATGTCTCCATATATATAAGATATATATATATATATATATCTTAGTTTTTTATTTTGTTGCATTAATAGTATATGGGTAGGGTATATTTCTCAAAATTTTCCATGGAAGATGTATGTTTCTTCTTCCTCCATCTTATAAAAATAGACCCAAATCTTGGTGTGTTATGTCTCTGTATGAATCATAAGCATAACCTGTTAGTGTCTTTACTCTAACTCCTGAATTACATGCACTTCAGCTCCTTCTCTTATAGATGGGCATAGACAGAAACCCACAACAATTTTTAAGTAAAGGACTTTGTACACAAAAAGAAAGAATATCATCGACGTTTCTTTTTTGCTTTTCTTTTGTGGGTTTGGTGTAACACAACCACTGTCTCGCAGCAGTGCAAGTTTTGTGAAATCCATAATGCTTCATTATCTGTCAGCTTTCTCTTCATTGCAACTGCTTTCATTTTCAGTGTCTCATGTAAATAGGCTGATCCTGCTTGCATAAGCATGTTGATTTATATGAATGCTATTTTGATCTCAAATTGATTGAATACCAAAAAGAAAGACTAAGGGAAAGAGCTCTGTATTATGAAGGTCTCCTGTCAAAGACAAAGGACACAAACCATATACTCTGCCATTTTGTGATGGGGCATTTAGAATTGCTGACTTTTTAAAGAGAATGTTTCTCAAGAAATACAGCAAGACACTACATAATTGAGGCTTAAGTTTTTTTTTAAATACCATGGATTAGACCAGTCACACTTTAGAAATAGGATTCTACCTAGTAGAATCTTGTATTACATAGGAAGGTGTAAAGTTTAGTCCTGTCTGCCGTTAAAAAGCCATTGCAGTATTTATGATTCTATATCTATGTCACCAATGGGAGAAAAGTCAATATTCACAACCCTGTGTCCCAATGTGCTAAGTATTTTCTACAAATCAGAGTAGTTCATTTCATTTTCTTTCTACACCCTATACTATTACAATTTCCCATTGGTGCCTAGTAATTAACTGGCAACTTGCTGAATTTTTATTTTATTACATCTCGTTGTACTTTCCTCCTGGTTTTCTTCCCCATCCATTGTGACCTCTATTAAAATTCTATATGCCTCTGTTGAATTATTTAAACGAGGAGGCCATTAGGCTGAAGTGGCTCTGATGCCATGGGGGCCAATCAGGCAAACCAAAATCTAAACGTAGGAGTGCCTCCAGGGTGCAAAATCAAAGCACTAAGGAGAAGAGTCACAAACAGCCAAATGGGCTTTAAGGTCTAGCCAATCAATATTACCCTTCTTGGCTTCCTACATCTCCTCTACGTACCCCTTTCCTTGGCTCCTAACCACTGCTGCCTGTTTGCTGCCGTGTGTGAGCCCGGTTTTGTTCAAATAAACTCGAAACTGAGAAAATTACCTCACTTTCTCTTTTCACCATAAATCACCAACCAGAGCCTTTGGATAAGATTTGATATATTTATCTGCATCTTAGTTGCATTCCTTTTCCAGGGATATTTTTGTTTCAAACCTTATCACTCACTGTACATAGGAAAATATTTACCGAAAGCAGTTAATCTGGAGCAGACTGAGGAACCAAGAACTGTCTCAAGAGTGGTGAGATCTGACCTTCTCATCAATTTTCTCCTCTACCCAGCAAGACTGTAAACTGACCGTGGTCATTTCAGAAGGAATGAGAAGAGCAATGGCTCTTTTTCTGAACTGTGCTCTGGTTTCCATAAGCCTGTCCCTGCCCCTCAAAAGGCAAAGTTTCCTTTCATTCTTCCCTGCATGTCCCCTGGTACTAGCCAGGCATGCCCACCATTCTTGCAAACTAGGAGTCTTTCACTAAGTCAGAATTGCAGGTGTTGGTCTCTGAATGAGTTATTTGATCTTTGTGAGTAATGTGTGGGTATGTGGCACAGAGTCAAAGCACTGTCTTCATGGAAGGAGATGCACAAATATTTGCTAGGGAGCAGTTTTATTGGGGAACAGAATTCCAGTGCCAGCAGTTATGGCTTCTGTCACCTGAAACAAGAGCCAGTTTCAGAGCCTCAATTTCCTCATCAAAGGGGTTCTATAAGACATGCCTGACTCCCTTTTGAGGCAATGTCATGAGGACTAAGTCAGTTAACACAAGTCAAAGTGCTTTGTAAAATACAGTTTACACAAAAGGAATGATTATTAGGCAAGTGGTGAGAAATGCACTGGGACTCCAAAAAGAACAGATTCTGCTGCATAAATGGTTGTGTTTGAAACTGGGGCATCTGGCAAAACTATCAGCCAGAGGCCTGAAATTTGTACTTAAGAGCAGTTCAAGAGCGGTTCCACATCAGAAAGTTCACTTTTATGATAGAACACACCAAAAAAAGAATGCATGAAAATCCCACTAAGAATTGGTCTAACTCTCAAAATCTCTCAAATATTTATTCTCCTGAACATCTTTTGGAAGTAAAAGCAAAATGTCCAAAAATTAAATGAAATTCTTACTTCAAAGTTTTCTTCCATAGTTTTTTTTCTAACCATTTTTTATAGTTTTCAGCACAGCACATGGATATATGTACACAATGGTATCAAATAAGTTTTCCTAATTTGTTTTAAGACACTCAAGACTATGTCAGGGAATGATGGGTGTTTCAGTCATGGGTACAGTGTGGTGACATACATTCAAAGGAGTGTGAACCTGTATCCCAAAATCATACATAGTATTGTAAATCAGTGTTAACTAAAAAAAAAGTTCAGAAAAAATTAGATATAAACAGATATTGTCATATATGCGTTTATATATGTGTACGTGTGTATATATGTATATGTGTGTGTGTGTATGAAGACACCAAATGAGAAAAAAATGTCCTGAAGTTGGACTTACACAGCTCAAAAGCTTACTAAGGGATACTCCTTTTCCTAAATAGGCAGACCGTCCTCTTGTATTGCCATTTAGATCTATCATTCTGATTGATCACTGTGTAGTTGGCTATTACTGGGCCTAATTTAACCCTATCCACTCACACATCCATCTCCTCCGTCTATTGTACCTGACATTCTACAAATTAGGTAGTCATGCAAATGTTGACCTAACGTAACCTTTTAGGGTATTCGTGTTTAATTATACAAATGGTTCTTGATAAATAAGATTATACATCCTTCCCGGTGTTTATTCCCAACTTGATGAAAGGGAAATTTAATTTCCATGCAGATTTGGTGGGCGCGGTGCTCAGAAGTGCTGAGTTTTGTGCTGTCTGCAGAGCCATCCTGTTTTCAGGAGCTGACAAAACCCCTCTCCTCCTGCTTGATGACAGCAACCCTCCATTAGACTTCTGTCAGTCTATTCCTTCTGAAATCAGGCCTCCTAATTGGCCCCCTCTGGGTACAATTGGTCAAAGGAAAAAAAAAAGCGGAGGAAGCTGCTCTCCTTTGTGATGAGAAAGCTGGGAGATCAAAGTTTATCTCAGTCTGTGCTGTGAAGTTGCACTCTGGTTGCCAACTTGTTCTTCCAGGCTGAGTTTATCTTGCTTTTGACTGGTCTTATTGATTTCTCTTTGGAGGTCTGGGCAGTGAATTCAGCAGGAAAAGCCGCCAGTAACTGGACATGGTGTAGAACCGGGCCAGCCCCCCCAGAAGGACTCAGGGCCCCCAAGTTCAATGTGGTCTCATCCACCCAAGCCATGGTGAACATCAGTGCCCCCCAGACACCCAACGGGATCATCAGTCTCTACAGGCTGTTCTCCAACATCAGCGGGGTGGAGACCGTGGTGAGCAGCAGAGCCCCCTTCATGAGGACCACACCTCCGTTCCCTGGTTTCCTCTCCTTCTTGATCCTTCTTTCTTTTCTATCTGTTCTCAGTGGCCTGTGGTGAATACAGTATTAAGTTCCCTCTGAGAGACATAGTGAGCCCTGAAGAAGCACGCAGAAAATATGTAAACATTCAGGGAGAGAAATGCTCGAGGTCATAAAGACCCTACAGAAGCCTACATAAAGACCCTAAGAAGCCTAAGATTTCAGAGATCATCAAATTAATTTAATTAGAAAACAGATCAAACACGTAATGGAGTAGTGATGTAAGTAAGATACCACCAAAAGGTCCTGATTAGTGGTATAAATGTTAATATGAAAAAAGAGAAAAAATCAAAAAGGCCATCCAAGAATCTCCATTTGGACATGTGCAAATCTCTTGATAAGACATTGAAAATGCATTTTTTTTCTTGCTGACTTCTAGAAATTCATAAAAGGCCCCACAACACACCTGTATCTCCATTGTTTGCTTATGGCCAGGTTTGGGGCACATTGAGTAGACAGGCTGGGCTGCTATGAAACCATCTTTCACTCTTGGCCATTGGCTGACAGGGGCATGGGCGTCACCTAGCCCAGCTCCTGAATTATTGAAATGAGAGACAAAGAGCCAGTGGGTCAAGTCTGTTTTCTCTGTGGTTCTGCTTATGTTGTACATGTTTCTCACAAAAAGTGTAGATTATAACACTGTTCACACAAACCTCATAGAGAAATTTTGCAGATCCCAGTATTACATTATAAATTATTTAGACCAATTTAGGGAACAATTTGGGCAAGTGTGAAGAAATCCTCTGAGGCCACAGTGTCAGGTATTGAAACACAATTTCAAAAGATAACTTGTCTGCAAGGAAGTCTCATATTGAATGTTAAAGGAAAATTAGCATATTTTCTACAGGGCTTCGTATTCAATAAATATAGATGATGTAAATACAATCAGCCCTTGATTATCCATGCTTATAAAATGATAATATTAATAAACTAAAATAATTTATCTTTGGAGTGCATTGTATGCATTTTTTAAAATAATAGATAGCACCTCTTAATTATATGTTGCTTATGTCAGTGTGAAAATTAGTTTCCAGGTTCTGAACCCTTCTATTTCAAAAAATATTTGATATTACCACCATGAGATAAAAATTTGCTACAAATAAACCAAAATTTTATAATGCATTAAAGATAATCGAGGAAAAGTCTGAATTATTTTATATAAACCAGAACCCTCAGAGGAAGAGATGGGCTTTGAAACTGCCAAGTACAGATAAATATATGTAATATGTAAATGTGTGAAATCTGTATTTTAAATTGTCATATGCCCAATGAAACATAGATTTGGAGACATTTTGTACCTAAAAGTCATATACACGTAGTGGTGGCAGAATGTAGACCTTAATGAATATTAACTGGAAATATAAACCAAATACAGATTTTCTTTCTCTGAAAGGCATCCTTCTGAGGTATGGTCACAGAATTTGTTCAATATTTCATGTGTTCTATGCCGTTTTCTACTGTCTTTGGTAATAGTAATAGATGATCAATACTTTGTGATTTCTGCCCTGTTACCTCAAACTTCTAATTGTTATATGGGTTCATTTTTTGCATGTTTAAGTCCTGTCTCTCTAACTGGATAGGTGATTCCTTGAGGGCAAATACTATGCTGAACACCTTGTTACATCTCCTGGACAGTCTGGTTTGGGGTCAGTCGAGTCAAGGAACTTTTCTCAATATTCACAGGGCAGTCCTCTTGCTACCTTGTGTTGGACCTAGAGGTCACCTCATGGGCCATGACTCAGTTCACTTCCCATGACCAAAAAAACACAGATTGCTTTGGGTTGAGGGCAGTGAGGCCAGTACAGAGTAGGAGAAGCTTCCATCCTTACCTCAACCCTCAACCCCCCCCCCAAGTCAAAGATGGCCACTCCTTAAGCATCTGCTCTTTTTCCTAATAGGAGAAGTAATCTCTGCTCCCTCCTTTATGACCTAGAAGAATATCCTTTGGGTAACTCCTGCCATGTAGGTTTATCAGTGAATACGTCTTCTCAATATAAGAATCCCATATTTATGCTCAGAGTGAGAATGAGGTCATTGCCTCCTTTTCTGTCATCTAAAGTGTCCTTTCTTCCTGAGGCCCCAGCTCCCTAAATACAGGATGGTATTTCTGGTGTGCTCCATTATTCTTTTGACTGTATAACTATGTAAATTTGGAGAGTTTAATAATATTTGTGATTAAATGTATTTTCCTTTTCTCACTTGTCTACTGCTGTTTGACGACTCATCTAGCCCAAGGAGAAGCCAGAAGGGAATTAATTGTTAGTGTGCACACTGAGAGCTACCCTGGGACTCCAAATTTGCATGTTCTAAAGATGTTCTGCCATCTACCACATAAAGACAAAGCAAACTCTTAATGTGAAATAACTTTAGTAGAATTAATGTGCATAAAATGAAAGAGAAGAAAGACAATTCTGAATAAAACTCCTAATATTACCCATCCCTTTGTGGGTAAATGCCCAGCAAAACAGAGTTGGCCCAAAACAGGCCTGCTGAGGCTCAAAAACTTGCCACAAGTCTAAGGCACCTTCTGGCAGGGGCAGAAGGGACCAGGCAAGTCTAGGATGAAAGGAGCAGAATCAAAGAGTAAATCAAGGTAGCAGCTGCCACTGTGAGTCTCCCCACATGTCTCTAACCCAATTGTCTCTTTAAAGTGCCTCTACATATCTCTCCTCCACATGTCTCTTTCATGTCCCCAAGTCTCTAATGCAAGTTCAAAGCCAAGATGCAAGCACCTCCTTTTTCTTCATGTCTCGCTGCCTTTATGTTTCTCCGTTCCATGCCTCCTCCTGTTTCCACATCTCTACCTGCTGTTTCAGCTCCACCCATCATTGGAGGTTCAGGGCACATGGAACCTCCCTCCCTTTTGTATGGAGATTTCCTTCTGTAAGAATGCTTACTTTGGCTCTCTAACACAGGCATGGTGTTCTGTTTGTAACAGGTGACACACATGACATTTGCCAGTGTCTGATTTGTGGCACCGTCTCATCTAGCCCTCTCTCCCCTACAGCTGTCTGAAGGCACAGCCACCAAGCAGACCCTCCGTGGCCTGCAGCCCTTCACTACCTACTCAATTGGGGTGGAGGCCTGTACATGCCTCAACTGCTGCAGCAAAGGGCCAACAGCTGAACTGAGAACACAGCCTGCTCCACCCTCCGAAGTGCCGTGCCCTCAAATAAAGACACTGGCTTCCAGGACAGCTTCCTTACAGTGGAATGCCCCCCTGCTCCCCAATGGTGTCATTCAAAGGTAATGGGCAAGCAGGAGGGACAAATAAAGCACTCCCAACTGAAGACTTGTTTGTTGAACAGACACCTATAGCCAAATAGACAAATAGATGGTGTTTGCACTGTGAACTTATTCTTCAGCATTCTGAAACCGCCCTTCCTCTGTTCTGCACTCAAAAGAGCAAAACCATCCGCACAGACTTGAAACCAGAACAGGCTCCAGTCCATAGCCTGGAGGTAAAGCAGCACACCTGCCCCCACTAGTGATCAAGGAGCCAGATAAAAACAGTGTTAAGATGAAAAGGTTAGCAATTACATCCCAGGTTGTATGCTTCAGAAAGAAAGAGATGAAAACCCAGCATCTGCCTTTCTCTGTGGGGACAGCACTAACAGATCATAAGGTCAAATCAGCCAGGAAACAGGAGCCTCTCCCGTTCAGAATGTTAAATCCTTAGTGCCAATGACTTACTTTTCCTGCCATTATAAACTAAATGCAAACATGTATCTGTTGAAATGGTTCTCATAGAGTGAAATCTTTTTAACTGCCTCCCAGGTTCAAATCCTCAATCTTGATTCCTAATAAACTCACTTAGTTTTAAAAGTTTACCCCACCTGATGTAAGACAACAATACTATAAGATCAACCCATGCTGGAATGGTCAACAATGTTGTCCATAAGTAAGAAAAACAATGCAATGCCTTTGCAGTCTTTGAAAGAATCCATTCCACCTCCTGGTTCCCTGGAATTGCTCATTCAACAGGTCTTAGCAGGAACAAAAGAAACTTCTGTGGCTAAATCAGAGCTTCCTTGATCTAATTTAAAATGGTGTAATGAGTTGCTGTTTGAAAAAAAATAACAAAGAAGTTGCTTGGTTCAAAATAATCTGAAAGCGGAAAGAAATTTCTCCTTTTTTTTTTTTTCAAGGGAGGGGGACAATTTTATCACTCTCTTGTAAAAGGGGAGAAATGTCTTTACATTTCTCTGTTCACATCTGCTGCTCATTTCCAACAGCATTAAATAAAAGGTGGCTGAGAGCAGGTCCCTGAAAATAGGAATTTTAAAGTGCTTGGGATTCAGTGTAAACAAAATACCTCCTCCCAAAATAGAAGCAATTTTCCGAAAGAGTTGCACTAATTCCCTTGTGGTTTCTCTTTCCATGTCCATTCTCCTTCAGCTACGAGGTCCAGCTCTACATGGCTTGTCTTCCCCAGAGAGTTGCTGCTTGTGCTCCCAGCCAGCCAGAGACCAAGTACATAGGGTCTGGGCAGAACACCAGTTTAGGGGGGCTCCAGCCCTACTCCACCTACAAGCTGAGGGTGGTGGCCCACAATGAGGTGGGCAGCACAGCTTCTGAATGGATCAGCTTCACCACCCAAAAGGAAGGTCAGTACACACATGGCTGCCACCTTCTGCCTGGGAGGTGTGGGGTAGCCAGTGCTGAAATATGGGGCGCCATTTTAATTTAAGTGATTGAGTGAAGGTTCGCTTACAGTGAGTGCCACTTAAACACCACTGCATGTGACCTTTTCACAATCTGAAGATCCAGGGTACATTTAGGATGATTTTTCATGCAGCAATGGGTGAAAATTAATTTAGAGGAAGTTAAACAAAGCATGGGAAGGAAGAGACTGGACAAATGCGAGATGATTGTTTCAAGTCAGTCCCTCATTTCTTTTCAAATAGCAGTCCACCATCACTAGAATTTGTGGAAAACGCTGAGACCTAGCACCATCAGGGAAAGCAAAACAGCAATTGGGTTTGGAAAGGGGCAATTAACTCATTGATTCAGGCCTCTCCAGTCCTGAAAAATAACTTCTTTTCAGACTTTAGAAGATAAATAATATAGGTAGATAAGTGGGTTGAAATAGAGATAATTTTTAAAAGGCAATTTTTAAATGTATTAAGAACAAAATAAGTAGAGTCAGAACCAGCATGTAGGGCTCCTTGGGAAACAGACCTGGGGATGACCCTCAATCTTCTGCCAGCTACTGACCTAAAGATACTTGACCTCTCTGAATATCAGAGTCCTCTCCTAAAAAAATTAAGGAGCTCAGAAACATTCATGAGTAGGCTTGGGGTATAGGTGCTGTTACCACTGTCTTGCTCTCCAAATCCACTATTCCTCACTATTTTTGATGAGATGCAACTTGTTTAGGATACAAGGGCTATAGACTGTAGATTTTGACTACTTGATCACGCTGTCCTCAGGAAGCTCTGAAAGCCCACAAGGCAAGTAAAGCTCCCATCTTTCTGTCTTCCTACCATTGGACAGCTTTGTCTTCATTTGCACCCTTATGATGTCAGGGAGAAGGGAAATCTGTTGAAAGAGGTGGCAGAGAGAAGTCACAGACATGCACCATAGAGTGTTCCATGGCAAAGGATGACAACAGTTATGTTGGGAAAAGATATTTCAAGAGACTGGAGAGTTCTTGTTTTTGTGTTTACAGAAAATTTTATGAAGAATCTTGCTTTGAAAGATAAAATGAAATTTCTCCTTTGGAATCTTAAGACTACAAAGGCAAAGTTATTGCCTAGGTTTAATATGATTTAATGGCAGCAACAGGATGGGCTTAATTTTTAAAGTAACAGAGATATTCAATTTATTTCCACCACTTGCTTCTTTCTTTTGTTAAAAGCCAACTTAGTGTCTAGATGGATCTTAATGCTGTTACAAATATATTGATGATTTTGGAGAAAATGATCTCATGAAATAAATCTCTGACTTGACATGTGGGCATTTTGCTTCTACAAGAATGATTCATTTAAATAATGAGCCTCAGTTAGGGGTTATTTTTCCTTCATGTTAGTAAGGAGCTGAAAAATGAATAGAGAGCCTGCCTGGAGAAGGCACACAAAGTTGCTTCTATATCTGATATAATACTTAGGAGACCTGAGCTTGATTATATACTAATGTACTATGCTATTGATTGATTAGTCAGGACAATGAATTATGTTACTCGATTTGCTGTTTGCAAGGCTTTTTAACTCTCTTAGAAAACAAACTAACGGTTCAAGAAAAAAGCTTTAAAAATGAATGGGTGCCAAAAGGACATAATTCACCATCTAAGCAGTTTGGTTTAGAGAAAAAAAAATATTCACTTCATCTATTCCTTGGGGCTTTGTAGCAATAAATATTGATTTGATATGAAAAATAGCTATCTACTGTAGTTAATAGTGTTAAGGATACTTTACCTGTTAAAAGAGGGAGAATGCAACAAAATATGAGCTCCAGGGTTATGTCAGTGAGCAGAGCCATTGTGTGTTAATAGTTTTATTTTAATGAAACACCACTCTCTATTGATTTTTTTTTTTTTTTTTTTTGTAAGGCAGGTGCATTGTTGTTGAGAAAGCGTTTTATACATGTTTCTGTTGGTTTTCTTTCAGGCCCCAGTGCCAGTTTTGGGTGAATTTTGGGGTTGTTTGTTTGTTCTATTTGGTTTTTCATCTTTAATAAAAATAGATGCACAAACTCAGAGGTAACCGTTTTTAGGACATGCAACTTTCTCCCAACAGCCCCACAGGTTCGAGCCCCGGTCTGGGTAGACAGCAATGTGTCAGTGGTGTGCGTGAACTGGAGTGACACCTTCCTCCTGAACAGCCTGCTGAAGGAGTTTGTGGTAACAGACAGAGGGCAGCATCTGTACAGTGGCCTCAACACCACCCTCTACATCCCAAGGACTGCAGACAAAAGTTTGTTTCTAAGCCTGCTTCTCAGTGCCTGAGGAACTCTGTTCCCTTCTTTATATCTGGAAGCTGACTGGCAGATGCTTGTCATACAGAAGCACTTTGGGGGGGCCCAGTTGCTGTACCCAGTGAAGGCTTTCCTTCCCATTTGTTGTCTTGTGAGTTGCAGTTCTGATGATGCATTGCAGTTCCGGTGATGTGTTGCACTGGTTCTGATATGCACCTGTAGTTATGATGATGTCCTGCAGTTGGAATGATGCATTGCACTTCTGATGTTGCAGTTTGTTCTGATAATGCATCTGCAGTTCTCATGGTGCATTGCAGGTTTGACGATGCACTGATGTTTGAATGATGCATTTGCAGCTGTCCTGGTGCTAAGGTGCAGCTCTGCTCCTGTCTTTAGGGGGGAGAGTGTCCCTGTGACTGGAATGTGGTCCCAAAGGGACAAGGCCCCAGGGCACATTGTGCTCACAAGCAGACAATGTGTGTCCTGAAATGATAACTTTTAGGGACTTCAGAGATTTCCTGGATGCCCCTCCCACCCCCAGTCTCTGGTCTTCAAAGCTCAAACATGAGGAGTAAGGGATTTCCTCAATCAGCCATATATCTGCTCCCAAAATAACAAACATTTTCTCTCTAAATCCAAATTCTTTCTCCCAGGTTAATTACATATCCTTCTCCTGTTTGCTGTTTTGAACTTGAACTGAGAAAAAGCTTTACAAGGGGCAAAGCACTTTTTAACAATCAACATGGTCACAGGATCAATAGGTAGCCACTTGAAGTGATCTGGATTCAAGCCATGAATTTTAGTGGAGTTTTTTAATTTTCTTGAAAATACTAATTTTGGCTAAAAGATAGGGGTAAGAATGAGCTCCAGCTGTGTGCATTTAGATCATTTGAAGCATACAACTGTATTTCACAATTCTATGAGCATTGTCACAGTCTCTCCATCCTGGGCAGGCAGCTGTGATGAAAAGATAGTCCTTGAGCTGGGAGGACTGGGCTTTACTCCTCAGAGGGTCTCAGACTATCTGTGCCAAACTAAGAGTTACTTCCCTTGGGATTCTGCCACAAAAGAGGCATCAAACTTTGTGACTGCCAGGGTTCCTTTCTAGCATGTTCCTATTCAGTGAGAAACTGGATCCCTTTGTCAAGGTCACAGCGGGATGTTTCTAATGGGGCAGGCTTAGGCCCCATGCAGAGCAAGACATGTGTGATCTATGAACCTTACCCTCTGATCATTTGCCTTTGCTACATAAACTATAAGCTCCTTTAGTTTCTTTATTTACAGACACATTATTATTACAATGATGATAGCCATTTTTCTTGATTATTTTAAAGTTAGAAATTAGTAAACATCACAAATTGCTCTAGCATTCTATACTATGAAACATTGCTCTTCTGAAAAAAAAAACCCTGCTGTGTGGGTGTTGGGTGATCAGTCATGTACCTTTTGTCCAGCCTTCATCTTTCAGGTCACCTGTGTTACAGATGAAGGAAGTGTGAAGACACCTTTGGTCAAATATGAAACATCTGCTGGATTTGGTAAACATTCATTGTGATTTATTTTCTGTAGTGCTTTCTCACTTCCTAAAGACACACATATATGCCTGTTCATACGTGCGTGCTAATATGTTAACACAGACTATGTGGAAGAAATCATGTTGTAAGGCATGTTTTTCAAGTCCTCATGAAACTTACTTTAGGCAAGACATTAGCACATACTATTAAAATGCCAAATCCTCAACTCGTGGATGCAGGGAAGGCTAAACCTCTCTACCAACCACAATAAAGAGCTGTATGACTTAATTTACCAAAAAAATTAATTTATAGAGAAATTCAGGGGAAAGAGAGGGCAGAGAATGTTCTAATGTCACTGTATATTGATCCTACTGTAAAATTCCAGACTTAGGAACTAAAAAGATGAATTTAGGAGATTTCTATATTTTATCCTCTATAAAGCATTATGATTGACTGTTAATACCAAATAATTTAGTCTAAAAAATGAAAAAGTATATTTTATAGGGCATCTGCAAATTGAGTTCTACCCATAATCTTTGAGATGAACATTGGTGGTCCTTTATAATCTCAAAGGGCAAATTAGAAACATGTCAGATCTCTTTCATTAGAACAGAATTAGATCTGATGCCCCATTTTAAACTCCAATAGATATTATTATATCAAATTTGTTGGTGTATATGTTGGGATCTTTTTTTTGAGGGAGAAACACACATATTACCAAAGATAGTTTCAACCATAACCATAAATTATCACTGTATTGCACTGTATTTCCAAAGTTTACATAATGCATGCTATTTCTTCCAACGCCTAACCCTTCTCCCACAGTGTCTCTCTCCTTTTATTTAATGGGATAAAGCATAGAGCAGGCATCATCTGGTTTTTTCCATTAGCTACTCCAGGTGGCCACAGTGGACAAATGGGGATATCAGGGACACTGAACTTACTCAAGAAACTTCCAATCTTCCAAAAGCTGGCTAGTTGCTAAGATGATAACTTGAATGTGGTTTTTCTGTTGACTCCTAGCCCCACACTTGCTTATTATTATTTTTTTTTTTTAGCAATGGTTTTGCAATTTAGGTGTGTATTAGAACCACTGCCACATGCTTGCTTATTATATGGTCTCTCAGATCCTGGCAGAGATTTAGAATTAGGGTGCAGGAATCAGGGGCTTCAACAAGTCCTGTCTACTCACTGATTCTGGTGCAGGAACCAGAATCTCAGGTGAGAAAAACCCAGGAGCCAGGCCCACCCACCATAGAGTCCCCACCCAGTCCTGGAGGTCAGTAGGTCTTCCCTGAGGGTAGCAACTGGCCAAGACTGCCTGGGGTATCTCTTTGGAGTCCCAGCCCTTGGAGTTCCCCATTCTGACGTGAACCTCCCACTAGATGAGTGAAGTCATTCCAATCAAAGGAGACTTTGAGAGGATAAAAAGAATGGAAAGGGAGACGCCTTCCTGATTTAAGCTGTCATGAAAGAGCAACCTCCTACTTGTTCCTGAACACAATAGAGATTTTCTTTGCAGAGAGAAGGAACACCCACTGAGCACTGTGCCAGGTTATAGGAAATCCCTGAATGACTTGTCCCATGAGTACCCGCAGTCTGCAGTCTCTTCAGCTGTATGATACACCTTTATAAGTGTTTTTCTTCCCTTGCCTGATGGTCCTTCAAGTGGGATAATCCTTTCCTGCAGCTTTCCTGCAGGTGGCTACCCTGCATTCACTGTGGCCTCCCAAGGAAGGAACCTGCTGAGGCCTTCAAAACAGTTGCTGGAGTTACAGACCTGTGCTACATCCAGAGGAAACAACGCCTCCAGCCTAACATCCCGTTTGTTGTTTAATCCCCAGCACATGGTGTTTCCTTGTTTGTTTGTTTTTTCAATTTAAATAATATGTATATGTATATATATTTCACATCATTGTGATCCCTGGGCATCACCTACCACCTCCCCTCCCTGGCCACTCCAGCTGGTCCTCCCCCCGCACCCAGTTGTGTACTTTTGTTTGGTTGTCCATGTATTAGTGAAACCATTTGGTTTCTGTCTTTTTCCTTCTGACTTGTTTCTGCCAATGTGACTTCTTCTAGGTACATCCATGTTACCCCAAAATCATAAGATTTGTTAGTTTTAATTGATGCGTAGTATTTCGTTGTGTATATATACCACATCTTTTTCATCCAGTCATCTGTCTTGGGGCATTTGGGTTGTTTCCATGTCCTTGCAATTATATAGTGTTTCCTTGTTAATGACCATGAAGTCCTGGCCCTTGAGCAGAGGTTTTCGCACTGCCTTTCATTTTAGTGAAGGGGAAACAGAGGCCCAGAGAGGCAAAGTGCATGTCTGACCTTGGGGACCAGAGGAGAAGTGGGGTAACGAAGCTGTCTTCCTTCTCTAGGGAGCTGAAGATTTCACTGTAGTCACTTTTGCTCCCAAAGGTAAGCTCTGAAGTGGGGATCTCTTCCCCTCTAAACTTCTCCTGAAGATGTGGTCGTGAATGTTCCAGCCCTAAGGAGGCTGGACACAGGGAAAGATGGGCAGGCACCTGCAGCTGTGCCTGTCTGTCCTTCTTCTGGTTCACCAACAACATTTGGTTCAGAAGAACCTTCTGGGCACAGCTGCCCCCAGACTGTGCTATGATCTACATGTGAGCCCTGAGCCTTCCCAGCATGCTGTCAACCTGCAGAAAACTGGAGACCCTCCCTTGCTCAGCTACCAGGCCAATCCCACTGCATCATCCTATCAATGACCCCCACACCTTTCTCTTGTCTCCCCAACTCCTTCCAGCCACCCACACCCACAGACTTAATAATCCACCCTGCCCTTCCTCTCTGTGGAGGACTCAGCACAGCAGCTGGCACAGGTTCAGGGAAAATACCCTTTGAATGTGGGTTCCACATGTGCCAAGGATCCCAGGCAGAACTCTCAGCACCTGAACAGAAATGCAGGGTGAGGAGTTCTCTGAAGCGTTTCTTTGCATCAGCAGCTCTCTCAGTGCCTCTGGGAGCAGTGCTGGGTGAGCTTTGCCAGGATACAAGAAACAGAAAGACATGTCATTAGTCAGCACAGGCTGTTAGCATTGCCACAGAAAGAACATGGGGTTGGAGGTCTCCAAATTCAGTTTGCACAGAATTATCTCAGGAATGGGGTGGTTGCATGAAGTGAGGGACTCCTGACCCCCATAGCACTGTCAATACAGTGGAATATCTGCAGCAATATTAGTAAGAACTCACTGCCCAAGAAGTACTGCTCTGGAGACTTGGGGCTGTGTGAAATGGGTATCTTCAAGCTGACTTGACAGCCCTTTTTAATAATCCTTTCACTCCATTTTTTAAAATAAGTAATATATATATATATATTTACTTATATATATATATTTCATATCATTGTAGTCTCCAGGGATCACCCACCACCTCCCCTCCCTGGTCGCTCCAACTTGTACTGACCACCCCCCACCCCACACCCATTGTGTACTTTCACTTGACTGTCCATATATTAGTGAAACCATTTGGTTTCTGTTTTTTTCTTTCTAACTTGTTTCTGCTAATATTTATTCTAGGTTCATCCATGTTATCATTATCATCCATGTTATCAAAGTTGTCATTTTTAATTGATGGGTAATATTCCATTGCATACACACACACACACACACACACCACATCTTTTTCATCCATTCATCTGTTTTGGGACATTTGGGTTGCTTCCATGTCTTTTCAATTATAGTACTGCCAAAAACATCTGAGTACAGGTGTCCTTTTGTACCCATATTAAGTTCTTCTTTGGGTAGATTCCCACAAGAGCAGTTGCTGGGTCGAATGGCAGTTTCATTTTCATTAGTCTGAGGGTCCTCCATACTGCCTTCCATAGTGACTGGACCAGACTGCATTCCCACCAGCAGTGTAAGGGTGTTCCTTTCTCTCCAGATCCCTACCAGCACTTGTTAGTGCCTGTTTTTTTTTTTGTTTTTGTTTTTTTGGGGTTTTTTTTATATGAGCCATTCTTGCTGGTGTGAGGTTGTATCTCATTGTGGTTTTGATTTGCATTTCTCTGATTGCTAGTGAAGTTGAGCAGTTTTTAATGTGCATGCTGGCCATTTGTATTTCCTCTTTGGAGAAGGGGAAAACTGGATCAAAACATGCAAAAAAAATGAACCAAGACACCTCCCTAACACCATGTACAAAACCAACTCAAAAGGATAAAAGACTTGGATGTGAGACCTGAAACCATAAAATACATAGAGGAAAACTTGGGCAAAACCCTCCATGAATTACAATTCAGAAATCCATTTCTTGATACATTGATAGCCAGCAAAAAAAAAAAATGAAGAAAAACATAAACAGCTGGGACCATATCAAACTAAAAAATCTTCTGTAAAGCAAAAGAGACACGGACAAAACAAAAAGAAACCCAACTGGGTGGGATGAAATTTTTGCCCTCCACAAAAGTGATAAGGGATTGATAACAAAGATCCATAAAGAATTCACACAACTTAGCAAAAACAAAGCAAGAAACCCAGTCAAAAAATGGGAAGAGGAACTAAAAAGATGCTTCTTTCACCCCTTTTGAGACACAAAGGCATTCCTTCCATTCCCCTCTGGGTCCTTCAAGGTTGACAAGTAAACAAGCATAAGACACATGACAAAAAGGAAAAAAAGCCAATAATGTTTCATTATAACATGTTTTTCCTGTTGACATAGGAAGACCCATTATAACTGAGCAATTCCTCACATGACTTCAGATACCATCTTAAATAACTGATCAGGCAAGGGAGATGGGAGAAGAAAAGGGAAGTTGAGTTAGGACGGTTGAGTTAGGAAGACTCAGATTTGTGTTCTGGCTTCTCCACTGGAAGAAATTAGGTCCTTCCAATAAAGTGAGGGGGAGAGCCCTTATTAAGTTTGCGCATAAAGCTCTTTTTTAAAATCAGTTTCCAACCTTGAGAGCCCCTCCCATGAAATTATCCTTTCACTATAAATTTATTTTGGGGTCACAGATGTTTGCTTCACCAAACCCCTCCCCATCTTGTCCACAAATGACCCAACCAGTGTAGTATCCAACAGCACCAGGAATGTCAGCCTAAGGTCTCTAGAGGCTGGGAGCTTCTCACAACTCATAGACACACATCTTGCCCCAGCCTGAGCACACATGCAAACAAGCACCAGGCAGACACTTACACACCTTTCTGGGAGACTGTTTGTGGGCAGGGCAAGAGATCACAAAGGTGCTTCTGAAGTAGTGTTGGCCTTTTCTGTCCCTTCATTTTGCAGGACTGGTGCTGACAACTCCTGGAGAAAAGAGGGGGTCGGAGAGCAAAACCACAGAATTCTATAGCGAGTTATGGTTCATAGTGCTGATGGCAATGCTGGCCTTGATTTTGTTGGCCATTTTCCTGTCTCTGATACTGCAAAGAAAAATCCACAAAGAACCATACATCAGAGAGAGACCTCCCTTAGTGCCTATTCAAAAAAGGGCATCTTCACTAAGTGTCTACCCACCGGGGGAAACCCACATGGTATGTGTGTAAAGGTGGCTTTATTTCCTTGCTCTGATCTATAGTACTTGATTTTACTTGGGGGAAACTATTCCCAGAGCCATAGGAACAAGGGACTAGATGAAATTTATGTTTGACTAAATGTGGGAAGCAAGAAATTAACCATAGAACAATATTCTCAGCTTGGCACATTATATATATAGACATATATGTATATCCATGTACACAGATGTATCATTACATATATATAAACATTATATATTTATACACATAAATAGAAATATTCTACTTTCAGGTAACTGAAACACCTATATATCTATATATACGTACTGAAATACATATGAGATGAATAGCTATGTGGATGGGTGGGTGGATGGATGGATGGATGGATGGATGGATGGATGGATGGATGGATGGATGGATGGATGGATGGATGGATGGATGGATGGATGGATGGATGGATGGAGAGAGCACTATGGGAAACTAGTCTTTAACAAAATACTGAGCACGTATTACATTAAAATGAAAAAAGTATAAGTTGATACAAACACTGTTGACACAAACATCCTAAGCCACACCTCACATGAGCCAAGGGTGTGTTCCTATATGGGTTGGATTATGCTGTCCCTGGAGTAACATAAAGAATCAGAGCATTTGTTTGATTATGGTCTACTGACTGATGCCCCACCCATTTGTTCCCAGTTTGATTCTGTGGCAGATGTCTCTGATGTGTCCAGCAATGTTACCCTGAAAAGCTACACCATGCACTTTGAGGTACCTCCGTGTGCTGCATGAATGCATTCTCTTTTGCACAGTATTGAGTACACAGTGAGAAGCAAGTATGAATGCATGCTCTTTTGCACAGTATTGAGTGCACAATGAGAAGCAAGTACGTTCCACTGGTCTAGCAGAGCAGAACCCTGGTCAGAGCAGCTAGATTTTCTCCCATCCACGTACTAACCAGGCCTGACCCTGCTTAGCTTCTGAGATCAGATGAGATCGGGCGCAGAGCAGCTAGATTTTCTAATGGTGCATTCTACATTGTGGTTTACAGAGCGTCCTTGTCTTTCTCATGTTGACATCAGAGCTGATGTAGTTTGGGGGCAGAAATACTATAACAAGGAGACTATACAGAAGGAGAAAAGGGGGAGAGAGGGAGGGAGGGAGGAGTCCATTTCTGTATACAAATACAGGATTTTGTAATAAAAGAAGAGAACACTGTAAGCTGTATTCTGAGAAGGTGGTGTTCCTCTGGAGGCTCTGTGCCCACACCATGGAGAGAGTCCTTTGTGAACTACCCCCTTCACCCTTCCACTCCATCACTTGCAATGTGGTTAGTCCTGGTCCACAGGGAGCAGTGGACAGGGTGCTGAGCCCCATGGGCTCTGAGAGCAACAACCTTCTCACATGCCTGTTAGCTTACACCTCACCTCACCAAAAACCAAAGCCCTTTTTCCTGCCAACTGTATTCTAGAGTAGGAAATGGACTCCATATCCCCCTCACTGACAATGTCTGAGACAATTTTGTGTTCTACTTCTTCAGAGATAAATTAATCATCAACAGCAACTTCTTTTCAGGGATTAGCTGATACCAGAATCCTACGATCAGCAACACCTGTGAGTATCAGGAGCAATAGGAGCTTATCTGTACTGCGTGTCCCAAGTCAGAGCCACATCAGTCAGACCTGCTCCCTAGGCTCCCTCCACCGTAGTGCCAGCCAACTCATGGACATTCAAGACAAGAAAGTTCTGGTTGATGACTCACTGTGGGAAACCATCATGGGCCATGACAGTGGATTGGTGAGTCCATTTTCTCCACCAGACCATTTGTTAAGAAGTCTAGAATCTTGTAAAGAGACAGGGTTCTCAGCTGTCTGGGCTAGGTGGATGCATCCCAGCACACGGGCCATCCCTCAGATCACCTCCCCAGGTTATTTGGTAATAACATGTTTATTAGAATTGATGAGCAAGGTAGGAAACCATCTGGCTCTTCTGGGGCACAGTAGAAACTCAAGTAATAAATATATGAATAAGCAAAGGACACACAGGTGCATTTCATTATCTTGGGCAGCAGGTGAATAAATGTAGCAACTGACCTGAAAGAAGTCATCAAGCACAAGCTATTACTTAACTGAAAAGCAGAAAGGAGATACATCGTCCTTAACTTCAGATTTCTGGTTAGAGGAGCAGAGAAGTTCTTTCATGGACTCAATGATTCCTTTGTAATCAATTCAGAAAGTCATAATATAGGGTATTCCTGTTTATGAACTTCATCTTGCATCATCTGAGTCCCCTGGGTACAAATAATTGACTTTTTGTAAGTCAACTTCATCCTTAGCCCTGATCTGTTGTGAGCCAGAGCAGCTGAAATAAATCCTAGAGTTTTGTCAACTAACAAAAGTCTTCATAGCACCAACTACTTAGATGCCAGTTGGTCTTATTCCTTTGGGAGGGTTGGATAATAATTAGACAGCCAACTGAGAACCTACCCTCCTTCATCTCTTCCAACCATCTGCCTCACTTTTGGATTCCCATGCAGCTCTCTCCCAAGCTCTCACTTTTCTTTGCTGAAATGTTGAATTCTGTGGAGTCTTTCTAAACTAATGGCAAGTAATAAAGCAAGTTTCCTGGCTCCAGATTCCAATCTTAGTAAAATATATATAGTGCAGAGTTCAAAAATGATTTTATGTAATAGGCATTTTAAAATCATGGGCCTGACTGATGTTGTTATGACTACAGATGATTCCATTGCAGATCTAAAATTCCTAAATTGCAGGAATAATTGTAAATAGGTTGAAACTTAAAGAGAAGTGAACTAGTCATATTGGATGTACAAAAATGGCAGTGTCATATGGGTTCGCATAATGCACTGAGGGCTCAGGTGTCCTTACCCAAGGACATATAGCAAGAAAGGCATTTTCCATGCAATTGGGTTCTTAAGAACATCATTTGATTGCAAAGTCCCCATTCTAAGCTGCTATGCCTTACATTACATATTGTAAGGCATATACATATACATATTGCAGTATGACTTTTCCACTGACACTTTGAACTGAATCTTAAATATATATAATTTATATAAATATATTATAAATATGCATGTGTATATACATATACATATATGGACATACATCTAAATATATATAGTAAAATCTACATTATATGTATATAAAAATTGTGTATATGTGTATTTATATGCTTTACATATAGAAAATGGACCTAGAAAGGTTAAGAGAAGGCACAATGTAGTACTCAAATGACATACATTTTGGATTATAGTTCAAGGTCCTTTCAATAAAATAAATTTAAGGCAAGGGTGATTTCCCACCATACCTCATAGTGCCAAGCCTAGGAGATTAGCTTTTAACAAAATCCTTATTATGTACATTTTATATTAAATTGATAATACTACCAACTGATGCTCAGGCAGTGTTGACAGCAAATATACTAACCCATGATGACCGGCTTATTTTTCAGTATGTGGATGAAGAAGACCTCATGAATGCCATCAAGGGTTTCAGCTCAGTGACAAAAGAACACACCACATTCACTGACACTCACCTGTAAAGAATGGAAACCTGCAAGACAAAATGATTGTTCCATTGAATTATCACGTTTGACACATCACAAATGCTGAAATACCATTGCTTGCTGTTCTGTAATATTTTAAAGAAATGAGAATTGTCTTAGATATTTGTCTGCCCTATCAGAGGTCTCAAAAATGTGATTTTCTGGTTGTCTGAAAGGGAAATAGGGTTATAGTACGAAAATATTCATTTTGAATTGCTTATTCTGTGGAAGTTAAAGAAGCATGTCACTTTCACATGGCTAAGAGGATTATCAGTGGCCCCTAGTTGTACAAGAGAGGTCATTGGTTTTAAGATGGAAATGATTCTTCTGAGAGGATTGCTGTTGCTTTCAACCCTCTATTTCCATGAAAGTTACACCATCCTGTAGGGAACAACTATTCCAGTAACTATAGTTGCAAAACAAAATCACTATTTCAGACACTGAGTCACTTAGACAAAGCTAACTGCATCAAATTGCACACCTGATTGGAGACACTATTTAATTACATTGTTCAGGGATAAACATTCACCAAATTTCTTGACAGAGCAACATAAACATAAATACATGTTCATGCTGACACTGTGAAGATTCTAAAAAATAATAATAATAACTGAAAACAGCCAATTTTATATTTCAAATAAAAACAAAGTTTTTCAATGGAAACTTTGCCACTTGAACCAATTGTTTTTGTTTCATGCATTTTAGTTTTCAAACTCCAGTCTACTTTTCTTAAAATTCTGTCAATTCACTGAATGCTGGGGAATACTGACATTTCAACTTAGCATACCATATATGGAAACTACCATATGTTCAATTTGAAGTGTTTAATGAGCCTTCCTGGTAGAGCTTAAAAAGGAAAATTTCAATTTGTGCTTCTTCCAATTTTGAAATTGTTTTAATATTTATGTGGCAATACAAATCACCTATAAGCTTGCATACCTTAAGACTTTGTTGGTCTTTTCTTACTCCCTTTCCTTTCAGAGAAAGACTATTTTAGCTCTAGAATCACACAGAGCAAACCCATGAATCAGAAGTTTCTATCATCTGTTCTATTTAGATTCCAAAGTCATTGATGACATTTCTACAGCAAGAAACATTTTCTTCAAGTCACCAACATAAAATTAAAGGTATTTAAATTATTATTCATGGAAAACAATGTAAGGAACCTATGTTTTTTCTTCTTTTTTAATGTACTGATTGTATATTTTTGTTGTTGTTGTATACATCATAGTTCTCCGTCTTTCATTCGTAAAGTTCTTAGAGAAGCTATTTTGACTCTATGTCCAATACAGCTATCCACATAGTTGTCTGACAATATTTTGAGAATTTGCAAACAGAGGAAGGGGACTTTTGCACAGCTAAGTTGATAAAAACTTGTAAATTATGAGAAAATTCTACCTATTCTGTTTGAAAATAATGCATTACTCCAGCGTACAGCACTCAAAGGTCATGGACTTCTTGCAGGTCAAGACTTTACCCAAATCTGTAGAACAGCAGCTCCTTAGACTGACCAACTCTCAGGTGAACCTTGCCAACTGTACGTGTCAAAAGCACAGGCCAGGGTCACACAGATGCTCTGCCTCCTGGCTCAGCCCTTTGTCAACAAACACAGCGGAAGTCACTGTGCACGCTTGGCATCAGCAAACAGCATAGATTCTTTTATAGCAAAAAGTTTTGTACTCTTAGAAATGTGAACATAGGATTGGCCGATTTCATTTCTTTTACAGGTTTTAATTCCTGGGGGTGGATCCTGGGAAAATGAGTTGTATAAAACTGGTACCAATGAACTTTCACTAAGACAGAGCTTCTGTATCACATGAGCCCAGGTTTATAGGAAAGATGAGCTGGCTGCTCTCATGACCTTATGTCTTCACCCTTGGTCTGGAATGTATCAGAAAGGAAGATCTGCCAGTACCTGTGGAGTCAGGTGATTAAGTGTTTATTCTCATTTTTGAAAAATGAACTAAACACTTGCATCACAGAATAAAATTTTAAAAGAACACAGGGAACTGCAGGCAATTTTATCTTCAGTTGCTGTCCACTGAGTCAGTCAACCAGATGTTTAGTGAGTTAAACCTGAGTCATCTAGCACATTTACACATGAAATCAGAGCCCATGTGGCTTCCATGCAGAATGCTATCCCTCCCCGCCCTAACCCCACCTGTACCCCCACCAATGATCTTAACCTGATATGTGTTTATTAATAGAAAATCCCATTGTGTGTTGCTATGTTAGTTGATAGTGCGTTCCAAGCCTCCACTCCACCCTGTAGATTCACTATAGATTCTGACCCAAATGGTCTGGACAGAGTTGAGGCCTCTGTACTTTTGAAAACTTCCTGGTGCTGCCTGACTAGTCCTGCTTGGGGGTTGGGCACTGCGCACAGGGTCTGGGTTCTCCATCTCCTGACTCCTTATCATTTGTACAGGCCACATACTCAGCTTAATTAAAGAGCTGACTTGTTTCATTGTTTCGAGTGTTAACTGTTTGATTAGCATGCATAGCTACAGTTTTGTAAGTTCAAATAGGAATGGTTTCTAGAGCTGTCATCTCCAGTAAATGGAAAACGTTAGTATAAAGCTGTCACAATACCCTTCGGTGATCTAAAAATCACGTTGACATCACTAGAATTCAATCTGAACAACCTGTAAATAAAACATAGGCCAGGTGGAAGAATTCAGTGACAAGGAACTTAATTATATCACCTATGAATATTTCCAATGCACAAATATCATGTAAATTAATTTAAAGATGGTTTGCTTAATAAATATTTAAATGTGAACCAATTTGATTCGATATCTTTACGAAAAAATATTCTAACAGCTGAATTGTATTTACAATTTACACATAAATAATGATCAAAAAGGTAAGCGTGTTAAAGAAAATAGAATGTTCTGGATGATCTCCCTACCACCAATGTGTATTAGAATTAAACATGATAGTTTTGTCATAACATGAGCCCCAGCCACCCGATTTTGTTTTTATTCAGTTTGCAGAGATCTGAACAAGAAAGCCAGGAACAGACAGTGTCTTTTGAAATGGGCAAAACTGGGTTCAAGAGCTGACCCTGTAGCCAAGAAGCCTGGCAGGGACCCTGTGACTGATCCTAGGGACGTTAGTGATTGACTGTCAATCACGTTAGTGATTGACTGTGAATAAGGGGGACAATCCTCATCTGCTCACTTGACAGTACTCAGTGCAAACAGAATAGTTTGAAAAAACTTTCTTCTTGAGATTTAGTTTTGTTCTCATTTTTTTCAGTCACACAAGATATATAGATTCAAAGGAATTTTGTTACTTTCAGTCACAGAAAGTCTGACTGAGTAGGTATAACGAGAAAATATAGGCTGGCAAGCAGGGAGAAGATACTGACACAGGTAAGTGCCAGAGTAGGTTCCTAACACCAAGGTTCACACTCTTGTTTTTTCAGTGAAAGAATTAAGATTTGACTTGGAGCACATGCAGTAATCACGACATAGTGATTGAATTCTTATGGAGTTTTGCTAAAATTGTCTCCCTTCCCTCCTCTACCCCCCTCCCCTGCCCATGGGCTTTTATTCTTCTTCACAAAGGCTGAAAAAATGTTTTATTCTTTGAATTTTCTAACTTGCCTACCTACCATTAACATGGCTATGCTAAAACAAGATCATTACAAACCTTAGTAATAGTGACATTATTCTTTGCGTAACATGTTCTCTCCCTGAGAAGTTATTATTCAGCTGTTTGAAGTTCTCCATCACTCTGCCTGCCTCCTTCTTGTTATGGAAAGAAGCAAAAACTTGAAACAATTCAGGTAGGTGCACTTTAAACTTAAATAATTGAAAACACATAGTTGTCATCATTTTAATATCATTTAATTGGTAAACACAAGAAAACTATTGTGGAACTGCATCATCAAAGGCAGAGCTGCTACCCTTCTCACACCCCAGCCCCTGTTATACAAGCATGTGTGTGCATACGCACATGTACACACACACACACACACACATACACTGACTTTGGAATAGGTCACAGCTACATCTGAGCCTCCCAGAAACCCTTTAGGGGCAGTTATGGCCCAATTAAAGAAGAAGGCAGTTTTCAGAGTGAAAGTACCCATAGCTGTCAGTTAATTAGAGCAGCAGGCCCCTCTCCTACCCTGGGCGAAGGCTTACCTGAGCCTGCATCAGGAGGCCCACCTGTGCTCTCACACAGGGCAGGGCATGCCTCCACACCTGTGCTTCAAATACCCCTTCAAATAGGATTGGGGCACTACTCTGTAATGACCTCTGGCTCACTAAGATCCCCAGTGGTAGCGCTACCCAGGTTTGGTGGTTCCCCCAGGTTCCCCTTTGCTGGGTGGAGGGAACCACCGCTCTATCCCATCAGCTGCAGAAGCATGTGGGTAGTGGAGGATGGTGGGCCTGCACAGTGCACCTATGGGCACTCCCAGCTCCACAGCGGCTGAGAGAACTACCTGCTCTTCCAGACAGGTAAGTGATTCAGGCTGCCAAGAACTATGAACTCTTCCAGGCGCTGGTGTGAGCAATTGTAGCCTGCTTGTAACCATACCCAGATGCCTGTTTATTCAGGGTGCTCCTGCCAGGGCCCTGGGAGTGGTGGATTGGGACCACCCATCTTGTGTTGGTACTTGGCCAGGGTGGACTTTGGGAGGGGAGTTTCCAGGAGAATGTCCCACCTATGTCCTGTCTTTTGAGTTCTGCCTACTGTCACCAAACTCAGGGTTTCAAGGGCAGGACTGCTAACCCTGTGCCCCAAAGATTGGGGGGACAGGTTGGGAGTCTCTGAGAAGGAAGAAGGAAAATACTTCTCACATAGCACCAATGGCCACTAAAGACATCCTAAAGTTTCTAGCACTTGTCTCTACTGCTACATTCAAAGCTGCAGACTTGTGTAAGTTCGGATATCATTTAAATCCTTCATTGTCGAGGGAGCATCTTGAATATCCAAAATCCCCTTGACCAAAATAAGAAAGAATGGAGGTATTACAATCCCAGACTTCAAATTATATTACAAAGCCATAATAATTAAAGCACCATGGTGTTGGTTAAAAAAAAAAAAAAAAAACAATCAGACCAATGGAATAGAATTGAATGCCCAGCAATAAAGCCACACATATATGGTCAACTAATCTTTGAAAGGGGGCCAAAAAATATACACTGGATAGCCTCTTCAATAAATGGTGCTGGGAAAACTGGACCAATATATGCCAAAAAATGAACCAAGACAGCTCCCTCACACCATGGGTAAAAGACATGGATG